>CAJNDT010005390.1:234993-477493 GCA_905221615.1 Symbiodinium sp. CCMP2592 | reverse complement strand
AATGAACCCTTGAACGACTCCTTAAAGGAAGCCTTAAGGAACGCCCATGGTAACAACTCCATAGAGGAAGCTGCGTCCTACCCAGAAAGTACCCTGATAGTGACCTTGCAGTACATGTGAAGGAACCTTGAAGGAATCGTATGGGAACCTTGAGGCACCCCTTAGTTAAAGGAACGTTTGTAGCACCCTTACAGAGGCCCTCAACCCTAAACCCCTTTTAAAGGGACCATAAGCCCTAGACCCAAAGGAACCCTTAGAGGACCCCTTGTGGTACCCTTTAGGCGAAGCCTTCAAAGGGACCCCTTTGAAGGAACCCTTTAAAAGACCCTTTTAAGGAACCCTTCAAAGGGACCCCTCCTTCTAAGGAGCCCTTCAAAGGGAGCCCTTTAAAGGAAACTCATGGCCTGGAGCTGGTTCACCCTACAGGACCCTTAAAGGAACCCTTGTGGTACCCTTACAGGACCCCTTTAAGAACCCCTTCGGGACCCCGTTCAGGGCCCTAAACCCTAAACCGTAAACCCTAAACCCTTTGTTTGCACCCATGGCCTGGAGTTGGTTCACCTGCTCTTGCGTGAGCCCCTTCGGTCTTCCCTCAAGGAAGTGCGGGCTTGGCTTTGCAGAAGCGGCTTTACGGCCTTGGGTTCAGGGTTTAGGGCTTCTGAGGCTTTCAGATGCTTTTGGCTGATGCATTTGGGTGGTTGTTGTTTTTGTTGTTTAAGGTTTTGGCCTTTCAGGGTTGAGGCTTTGTCGTGACTTCAGAAAAGTTTTCTGAGGGTTTAGGTGGCCAAGACGCCAACAGCGCACACCACGATCATGACTTGGGGCGATTGGGTTTTAGGCTCCCCCTAACCCCCATAAACCCTGAACCCAACCCTGAACGCAGCACTGTTTGCGACCTGGCAACCAGCCAGTCCGTCGCGTACGTTGGGGGGACATAGTTCGGCGTGCTTTGCACCTCGTCGAGCTCGGGATCAACAAGGGGATTCAGGAATTGAAGGGGTTTACAGTGGGCAGAAAGGGTTTTTTGGGGGTTTTAGCAGGGCATCAGGACCACAGACAACAATGAGGAGGGCCATCGCCATCCATGCAGTCACAGCGCAAACTATGCTCAGCGAAAAAGATGCGGCAATGTGTGTGTGTGTATATGTATATAAAAAAAAAGACATACAAAATTAAAAAAAATACACATATGTATATACAGTTATATACAGGTGTACACATATATGCATATATATATATATACACTGAGAGAGTCATATGTATATATATATATATATATATATATACATATATATATATAGATAGATGTATGTATGCATATTTATGCATACACATATCATCATAGTTATATACGGCTATATGGTATACATCTACACAACACATATCAACATGAGGAAGGCGCTTCTAGCAATGCCACTAGTTCATTGTTGGGATAGGATTAAAAATGTACATTTATATTCCTTATTGGGTTTAAGTAACCATAAAAATGTAAAATGTTACCCAACTATGACAAAGGCCACCAGATCAGAGTTCGGGATTCACAAACATTTGAGCGAATTCTCCACTTGGCGGTTTGGGCCGGCTTGGGGAATTAGGGTTTCGGTTTAGAGGCTGGGGTGTACCACGATTAAGGGTGTATACTAGGGTCTACTCGATTTCAGACGGCAGAAAGCTTAAAGCAGTTCAGGTTGCGACATGTTTGGGCTAATGGCTACAGGCAATTCGGAGCCGTTCCGAGTTTAGGGGGTTGAGGGATGGATGGCTACGCCCTCAAGCCTAAACTCCCAAGACCTTGGCTAAGAGGTTCGAGGTTGAGGCGTTGACCTTTGAAGGGCAACATACAACCAATAGGATCTCCCAGTGCCTCCAAACCCCAAGCTTCCGGAGCCTTGCTACTTGAGGATGCCCCAAGGGCTTCAGAGTTCAGAGCCCAGGGTTTAGGGTTTCGGGTTCAGTGTTTAGGGTTTAGGGTTTAGAGTTCAATGTTTAGGGTTTAGGGTTCAGGGTTTAGGAGTTTAGGGTTTAGAGTTCAGGGTTTATAAGTTTAGAGTGCAAGGTTTGGGGTTAGGGCTCCCCTCCACAAAATCTTAAACCCTGAACCCTAGCCGGCAAACTGTTGAGGCCTCTTGGGTTCTTCTGCACATGAGAGCTCTGACAGCTCATGGGCTATAGCTAGATGGAGGTGTTCAGATCTGCTATCGATTTAGACATGTGCGTCTCCTGCCCCTAAACCCTTAACCCTAAACCCTAAACCCCCCTAAACCCTAAACCCTAAACCCTAAAGAGACTCAGGCTTTAAGTTCAGGCTTTGTGAGGATTCGAGGTTGACGCAGCACTAGGCATAGATCTCCTCAGCAACAAAGGCACACTCTTGCGAACCTTTAGGCTGCCATTCTGCGACTAACATAGGGGCCTCGATGATTACAATCGGGTTCTTTTGGGGACCAGTATGCTACAGTAACACTACACTTGTAATAAGGGACCCCTAAATAGTCTTGGTAATAATTTAGGCCCTTTTGGTACGTGGAAGGGCTAGACTATGCCCAACCCGGGAACCGTGGTATCTGCAGCGTAGCTCACACCAAGGTCGCAGGTCTATTAATGCAAGCCAGAAGCCGAGAAGTTGGGCCTACATCCAAACTCAAATTCGTCGTTGAGGGGTTGGTGTCTATGAATGTCCGCAAGCCTCTGCAATGATAAGCTTCTGTTCGGCGAGCTCTGTGTTCAGCTGCTGCTGCTTGACATCGTACTCCTGGCGTAGTTGCCGGTCGGGCTCTTACGCCTACCTCCTTCAGACTGAAGTCTACGGCTTAGGGGTTTAGAGTTTAGGGTTCAGGGGTTTAGGGTATTTAGGGGTTTAGAGTTTAGGATTCAGGGGTTTAGGGTTCAGGGGTTTAGAGTTTAGGGTTCAGGGGTTTAGGGTTCAGGGGTTTAGAGTTTAGGGTTCAGGGGTTTAGAGTTTAGGGTTCAGGGGTTTAGGGCTTAGGTGGGTATCAAAGAGAGGAGGAACAACAGGACGATCATGCTCACACGTCATAATTGAGAGCCTCTCAACGTTAAGGCTTGGTTGGGACACTGTTAGAATTCGATGGCTTTGCGGCAAGCTTTCTTTTTGCCGTAGACGGAACTCAAGTTCATACCCCAAGCAGGGCTACCAGGATCCATATGGGAGATTCTGAAAACAGGGGACCCTAATATAGTACCCTGAATAGTAGGATCCTGAGACCCCAAAGTACCCAGAGGCCCCAAAGTAGTTCCTTTTTGGGACTACCTTATAGGATTCTATAACCCCAAAAAGGAACTACTTTGGGTCCTATGGGTAAGGTACCCTTAACTTTCGGAAACTCCCGTATCAAGAAACCTCAGAAAGGAGGAGACCCAGGCCTTGCGAACCCTGAACGAAACCCTAAATCCTACACCCTGAAACCCCTGAACCCTAATTCCCCTAAACCCCTATGGCCTGAACCCCAAAGCCCTGAACCCTTAAACCCTGAACCCCTATAGCCTAAACCTCTGAAGCCCTAAACCTTAAACCCTGAACCCTAAAACCTAAACCCATCATCGACCTCGTCCAGCTTGATAAAGTCCCGGGTCATCTTTATCTCGGTCCGAACGTCCCCCGAGAGACTCGAGGGAATGCCTTCAGCTGCGAGACATGTGTCGTTGGTCTTCGAGCTTAGGGGGTACGGATAGCCTTTGGGCTTTAGGCAGGATTTGCTTTTAAATGCAGTGGCTCTTTCAGGGTTCATGGTTTAGGGTTGATTCCTTTGCTTCGGCGAAGCCAGATTGGGAGAAGCTTAGCTGGCGAGCCGAAGCAAATCCTTCACCCCAAACCTACCCGAAACCTCAAACCCTGCCTGCTGCACCCTATACCCAAAACCCCTAAACCCTAAACCCCTAAACCCTAAACCCCTAAACCCTTTGGGCTTCGCCACGTAGAATGCATGGGTGCTTCTTGAAGAAGGGGCTCCTTTTCAGGTCCAGGTTTTGTTTGCGATGAAAGAAGGGTCCTACTACTCCTCTGGTTTCTATGTAAAGATCATCTTGAAAAGTGCCTGATGTCTGGCACCACATTAAGGTACCCGACACCAAGAACTGTGCGAACCTGCTGGACGACGTTGCACACCCTCAACCCTAAACCCTAGCCGCCCCGACATGCAACCGGTGTGCTCATGAGCAGTGCCGCGGCAGATTGATGCGTAATGACAATCCTCTTGTCGGCATCGTCCTTCGAAGCCACTGTTCGGTTGGGGAGTGTAGGTTGAGGGCAGTTTAGAGTCGAAGGTTTGGGGTTTGGAGTTCAGCGTCTGGGTTTTGCGCTTGACGGCATTTGGGTTTACGGCTTGGGGTTTGGCTCGGCTTAGGGCTTGTCCCTGTAACCCTTCTCACCAAACCTGAACCATGCGTGTCTTCCACAGCCGCAACCTGGACTCTCCGGTGTCTTTCCTGTGCTTGGTTGCCCTTGTTGTCTTATTTGGGTGTAAACCCCAAACACAAAGCCCTAAAAGCAAAACCAGGCGCGCAAAGCAAACTCTCAACTGGCACCTGAACAGGAAAATCCTTCGCCCCGGGCCACATCCAAAGACTTGGACTAGAGTCGACCTTCCCCTAAACCCTAAACCCTATGAACCCTAAACCCTAAATCCTGTGGGTCCTAAACCCTAAACCGCCTAAACCCTAAACCGAAACCACTTAGACTTCCTGTCGTACTAAATCCCCACCCCGAAACGCAGTCAGAGAGTGGCTCTACAAGAATGGCCGTAGCAAGTAGAAGATGATTTGTTGAGGGGGAGCCTCTTACCGTACTTCTTCTATGTAACTAGTAGAATGAATAACTATGATCAGGAGTTTGGGGTTTAGGGTTCAAGCGAGTTCGGGGTTCCGGTGTGAGTCTGTAAGGCCGATTTAGGGTTCAAAGGGGTTTAGGGATTAGGTTTTAGGGTTTCGGTATGGGGTTTAGGGTGATGGATGAGCAGGGTTATCAAAAGAGGCCTTCGTCTGGGCCTTGATCCAGCCATCCAACCTCGGAGCATCGTCTTCTAGAGGTTGGGAGCTTCAGGGATTAGGACACCCCCCGTGTCCGGGCACTGGTCTTTAATTCAGATCTAAGCCTTAGGCCTTCTAAGGCCCTGCACAACCCGAAAACCTTAACTCTTGGAGAAACCTCGTTTTAGCCGATGTTGCTTGAGAGTGGGGCTACGAGCTACCCTCCACAGAGGCCGCAAGCCGAAATCCAGAAACCCCTAAACCTTGTGTGAGAATTTGGGTTTAGGGTTTCGGTTTAGGGTTTACGGTTGAGACTGGCGTTTGCTTGAGTCTTGGAGTTGCGCGGACTTGAGAACAAGGGTGGGTCACTATGGGACTCCGGATTCAGGGCTTGACGGTTTTGGGGCCTACCCAAAGGCCCCAAAGTAGTTCCTTTTTGGGGTTCGTATATAGAATCCTATATAGTAGAAGCCAGAAAGTTGGAATATCATTATCCTAACCCCTTTAAGGTACATTATAGGGGATCCTACCATTAATCCATATTCCAACTTTCTGGAGTTCCCTTTAAGGTAATCCCAAAAAGGAACTACTTGGGGGCCTATGGGTAGGGGCCTGCTGGGCTCCGCGAAAGCCGACGGGTTGGTGATCTAGAGGGCTTAGGGATTCGGGCCCAAGGGACCCAGAGACTCCAATACCCTTAATTAAGGAATATTCCTTAAATCATATTATAGGATCCTACTATAATTTAAGGTATATTCCTTAATTAAGGGGTATTGGAGTCTCTGGGGACTGGCATCTTTGCTGTGATTGCGACTGCTTGGAAGATGAAGGGATGATTGGGGCTTCAAGCACCTGTGCCACCCACGTAGAAGCTAACCGCAATCCTCTGAATCGAGCCTCGTCGGTGAAGGCACCGCGGGGCATTGGGCCAGATGCTAGTGAACCTTGAACCCTTCTGATTCCAACTTCCAACACTAGCTCACTGAAACCCTTATGGCGACCCTTGTATGTCCTTCCACTCAGCTCCAGAGCAAAAAAACACCACTCCAGCCAAGCGGCCATTTCACGTCTTTTCCTTTCTTCTGCAGTGCTGCCTCAAACAGTTGCAACAACTTCCTAGAAAAGGCATTTGGCTTACATGTCAAAATGCTCGATGGTGGCTGACGGTAGTTCAACACTTCCGATTCAGTCTTCTCATGTCGGTGTTCTGCTGTTGCTCCTGCCCCGGCAATAAAAACGTATCCTGCTGCTCATGGTCGTGTGACACCCAGCCAGGCAAAGACCTTCATGACGGTAGGGGGTACGTAGTACTGCAAAGTGGCATGATCTCAACGCTTGTGAAACCTTCGTCCCTAAACCCTAAACCCTAAGCCTAAACCAAAAACCCAAACCCTAATCCCTAAATCGTGATCTCTAATCCCCAATCCCTAAACCCTAATCCCTAATCCCTAAACCCTAATCCCTAAACCCTAATCCCCCCTGTATTGCATCCTACGGCCTTCTTGTCCAGCCAGGCCGTTGCCAGCGCGCTCCGCTTCTGCCAGATGGTTGCCTGATCTGCTTCCTGAGTGTCGAATCTTCAACTTTTCTTTTTCATCGATGCATAACTAGACAGGACCTAGACCCTCCATCTACCCTCTATTAGACCCTAAATGCCGCTTATTTGGGGCCATATACCCCTGTTTTAAGGGTACAAGGAGGGTCCTGGGAGAGAGAGCAGTGTGATCTCTGGTAGATTCTGGGGCCTCTAGATACACAGTTAGCATCTCCATCTCTGAACCCATCAAGCTGCGCAGCCCAGTTCCTCCGAACCTGGTGTAATATTGGGAGTTTCCGAAAATAGGGGATCCTAATATGGTAGCCCTAAATAGTAGGATCATTATTATAAGGACCCCCAAAATAAGGTACCCCCTATTTTCGGAAACTCCCATAGGGTTTTTTAAGCTTAAGGATTCGGGACTAGGGTTTACCGGTGCTTAGGGCCTTGGACAGTAAGAGCCGTTTACTTCGAATCCCACAAGAAGAACTCTGCGACGGGAAGAGGGTTGAAGCTTCTGACAGCCTCGTCATGACTAGGTTCCCCGACTAGGTTCCCCAGTAGCCCCTTAATAAAACGGGTAGCGTTGTTCTTACCATTTGGTTTGAACAATAAGGGAACCCGAAAAGAAAAAGGGTCAAAGGGTACACACGGGGAAAACCTAGATGTTGCTTTTGGGCTACAGGGTCACCTCGATGAGTCAGACTCGGAATGGTTGGAGGTGACAAACATTGCGGATGAAGGACCAGTAACCAGTTTGTTTGCTTTGCCCTTCGTGGTCTGCCAGAGACATGACCACTTCGCACGGGCTGATAAACAATTTTGGGATGGGACTCTATGCTTAAATCATGAGCCCAATGGGTGCAGTCTATATATGCAAGGACAACGGAAACGGAAGCCCGGCAACCTGGATGGAAGCCCTGAACGCCCGCTCCTTTGATCAGGATGTTAGTCGAGATCATGATGTTACATAAGGCCATGAAAGAAGTTGACATGAAACAGAACCGCACAACCACAAGGACCTCCCGAAATAGCATTCCAATCCAGGCGACTTTGGACAATGCCTGCTTCTTCGCCATGAGGCCTGGTCGCTCCCTCGAACTCCCAGAAAATCCTACCAGAAAACACTACACCCTGAACTTGCAAAAGGCATTACACCCTGTAGGTCCCAAACCTTAAACTCGAATCCCCCCAAACCCTACACCCTATAGAACCCTAACCCAAACCATAAACCCAATAATCCACAAAGCATGGCAGCGCTGAAACCTAGCTGAAGCGCTTGAACCCAAAGCCCGAACCTATCCAATCCTTCCACTCTATCCACCCATTCCCAGCGTCACCTCCACCACTATCATAATCATTCCAACAAGAAGAAGAATGATAAGTAATAGCCCATAAGATCAGAAACAAACATCGCAATAATTCCAGGAGTTGCTCTTCCTGTTAGCTGTTATCAACATACCAAAGTCATAAGAAGACTGACAATCCCCACATTCTGCATTATGGTCGGAATCCTCCTCATCCTCAGGCTCGTCATCCCTGGGGTCAAGGATTTGGGATCACCATGACCATCATCACGATGCCACTGGCTCTAACAGGCTGCATGAAGCTCCTGCGTATACATCTCAAAATCCCAATACGAATTATATGGTGTAGTACATACAGTTTCGTATAGTATAGTATACAGCAGAGTATAGTATAGTACAGCATAGCACAGTCTAGCAAAGTCTATTATGATTTTCAAAGCTGGCTTGGCCAAGTCCCGCGTAGCTCCAACACCGGAACTGATGTCAGCCTCTAGGCCAAAGTCGAAACCAAGCAGTATTGGGCAAACCAGTATATATACGGAACCGCATTAAGGGTTTAGGTACGGGATTTGGGATGCCTAAAACCTGAACCGTATATCCTTGAAGCACTCTGGACTCCTTTGGGAAAGCTGGCTGAAGGATGCTGCTGCTGAGGAGAGTTGTCGCGGCTGGATCGAATTTCGCGAAATACTCATAAGCTTCAACTGCGGAGGCTGCTGCACACGTCAATCGCTTCAATGGGCTTTGTCCCACGGAGACTCCTGATGATTGTGGGGGAGGCGGAGTCCGCGATCTGCGCCTCGAAAAGGACGCTCGCAGTAGTGCCCGGAGTTCCGCATCCCGCAACGATCCACCGACCGAAACCAAACCCACCCGAAGCTCTTACAATTCTGATTAGGGCTTGGGGCTTTAGGTTGAAGGTCCAACGTCTAGGGGTCTATCACCAAGCCGCTAAGTATTCAAGAAGTCCGAACAAAGGACATTGTGGCAAAAGCAAAAGGATACAAGTATTTCTCACAATTTTCGACGGCCAAAGCCCAAAACCCCATGAACCCCCTAGACCCCTAAACCCCCACTGCCCATGCCAACCCACTCCTGACCCTAAACCCGAAGCCCCACCACTCTAAACCCTAAGCCCTAAATCCAAAAAGATAAAACCCAGCGAAAGCTCGCTTAGGCCAGGGCCTTCCATCTTTTTGTAGGCGCGGGCTGCCGCTGACCTTGAGGCTAAAAGGCTAGTGGGGACAGGGGTCTAGTATAGGGGGCTTAAAAATTAGAAAAGGGCTCCGAAGGGTTCCTTTAAAGAGTTCTATAAGTATCTAAAATAGTGTTCTATAGTATCGGGGCCTTATACTTACAATAGGGTTTGGGGGTACATTTTCCTCTAACAACCATATTAAGGAACCCTTGCAATAGCATTGGTAATATACTAGGTCCCTATGTTGTGGTTTCGGGTTGAGGGCATGGGGTTTAGGGTTTAGGGTGGAGGGTGCGGTTTAGGTTGTGGGGCTTAGGATATGTAAGGGTCTGTTTACAGCAAGTACTTTGCAGCAGGTATGGAAGATCCCAAAGGGTCTAAGTATCATTATGGTATATACTTAGACCCCCCAAAATACCCTACTAAGTATACACCAGAATGATACTTGCACCCTTTAGGGATGAGCAAGGGGACCACTATACTGAGCTTAGAACCCTAGCAAAAATTATAGTTTTAGCTGTTTCTTAGGGGATTATACTATCCAAAAAATAATCAAAAATATTGCTAAGTACCCCTAAGACCAAGCCAAGCTCGCAAGGCTTGGCATCCGGGAGCTGCTTCAAGGCCGGCTGGGCTGCTTGGTGGCAGTGCTGACGCAAGCCAGGAGTTCTGCAGCAACTTACTCCCCCAATAAGCCACTGAAGCGAAAGGTTAAACTCTTAGATTCCTATTAAGTTATAAGAGCCCAAAAAGTTTAAAGGTCGGGTATTGGGTATCTAAGGCACAAGAGCTCCAATAGGAAGCCCTCCAAGTTGCTGCAGACTGCTGCGCTAGGGGTCTTCGGCTTGAGGCTGCCCAGGACGATGGGATCCCAGTGGGATCTCTGGAGATCTCCGATCTGGGAGTTTCCGAAAATAGGGGACCCTAATATAGTACCCCAAATAGTAAGACCCTTATTATAAGGACCCCAATATAAGGTGCCCCTATTTTCGGAAACTCCCATCTCATGGCAGAAGTTCCCTCAGGAGGCCCTGATGCGATTCGCCGCCTGCTCTATTCGAGGATGGCCTGTATCTAGCTTTGAGTTCTATGTCCGCACCTTGCACAGGTGGCCAGCGGTCCTTCTGTACCGTGCCTACGGGCACAGACCTCCCACCAGGGCTCCAGAGACCTACGGTTGATGATATAAATCCTGCATGACCCATAATAAGGACTATACCATAATTCCCATAGTTTAGGGTCCTTAAGGTAATGCAGGATTTATATCATCAACCGTAGTCATGGTCATTGGTGTCTCAGGTTGTATTATGCACCGGGGAAAGTCCACAAAACTAAACCTGAACAAACCCTAGGGGTCCATGTACCCAAATAGTTTATGCTTTGGCCTCCTATATAGGTACATTAGACCCGAAGTATATAATGTTTGGGCACATGAACCCTTAAAAAAAACTATCGTGAATTACGCCCAGCAGCCAGCCAAACCGCGAAGCCTTCTCATTCTGCTTCTTTCGGGCTTCCAGAGACCTTAGCGGCGCTCATGCCGGACCAGCACGACTCTGGAACCCCAGACAGCAGGATTTGGGGTTTCGGGTTTAGGCTCAGAGTTTGTTCAGTTTTCAGGGTTTTGGGTTGAGGGTTTCAGGTCTCGGGTTTACGGTTGGTCTTCTGCTTAAGCACTTCGAACTTGGAGGTTGCGCTTGCCATGCCAGCATGGTTTAGGGCTTCACCGCGACTGCTTTCTTGAAGGGTCCGCCACCGGCATGGCAGCATGGCTTGTCTTAACTTGAGACACAGAATCTCAGCCTATGTCCATAATGTGCTTGACCAGACATTCAAGTGCTTTTGTTTGGAGGGCCAAGAACGGTGTGGAGGCTTATAGGGATATGTAATGATTGAGTTCAGCGTTTTGGAGTCACGATTTGCCCCTCTACGCACTCAAGCTCTTTTAGACCTGCAACCGACACACCACATGACCCCCGACGAACCCGAAAATGCCCTAAGGACTAACCCTACCTATCACCACGTAAACTTCGTCCACAGCTGAGAAGCTTTTGCTCCTTCTGGTTCCGTTCGATGGCCTGCACTCCACTGGCACGGGTTTGCACGTAGCTTTGTACCAGCTACAAGTAGTTCAACTGCATGAAACATATGGGAGATTCCGAAAATAGCGGGACCCTAATGTAGTACCCTAAATAGTAGGATCCTTATTATAAGGACCCCAAATAAGGAACCCCCTATTTTCGGAAACTCCCATATCAGACGGGCGCATTGCGCTATGGCCGGACTCGGACCATGGGCCAAGCAATGAGCACAGGGCTTGGGCATGTCATGCTACCTGGTACTTACAGCACATTCCCTATACTATACTTCTAAGCAGTCACCCTTGGGTAATTATTTAGGCCCCCTATAGTACCCTAAGGGTCCAAGTAGTTCCTATTTATGGTTTTTGGTACCTAAAAAGGCCCTAAAATCCTATAATAGGGAGTACTTGGACCCTCTGGGATTGAGATCGGGCATTTACTGCCTCATTATCCTAGCACGGTGCTCTTGTTCTTTCCCTAAGCCTAAACCTATCCACTTCCCAGGGCTTCTTTGACACAACCCTCGCAAGTCGACATGTCAAACCTCAGATGCATTACACGACTTCGCGATCTAGAGCATGAGGCCTACATTTCATTGTGGACACTTTAGGGTTCGGGTTTTGAAGGACGTTTGTACAAACAACGAACAAGTTCCATAATTCCAACATCAAGCGCTGTGTCAATAGAGTCGTGCCCAGGATGACAGACACGGAAACGACACACTGCAGACAATGCTAAACCTCAACTTTAACCCCAAAACGCGGCGGCTCTATCCACAGCCAACTTCAAGGATAGAGGACTTGCTACAATGGACGGGACATCTCCAACTTCACATGAACCAAGTAGGTACTCAGAGTCCTAAATCACCTAGAGCCGCAGACGACAATTCCTGGAGCTTGAATCCAATCTCAAAAGAAGCATCCAACCCGGCACTCCAACACCTGCCTCTCTAGAGACAAAACTCATACTTGGAGGATCATGCGACTTAGTAAGTAGGGCTATAAGTACCTTAATTGGGGTTGTAAGTAATTATAAGTACAGCTACCTTCATTATAACCCCGTTACTAAGTCCCATGATCCTTTAAGTAGAGCCCCTATAAACCTTAAACCCTATGCAAGAAGGAACTCAGAGGGGCTTTGAACCCTAGACCCCAAACCCTCGACCCGAAACCGTCCATGTCATCACAGGCATGTAGACCGTAGTGTCGGGGGCCAGGGTCTTGGGGTATAGTATGATATATTTTATGGTGACTAGAAACTGATATTGTGATGGATTCTAGTTCACACGCCTATGTAAAGCCCAGGAAAACGTTACGGCCCCTAATATGAAGGCTTTGTTGTGTTTCATAGGGTGTTGATGATTGCTTACGGTACGTATACATAAATTGGCGGAACCTCAAGAATGATGTTGATACTTGTTTAAGCCCTACAAACCTTAAGTCACTACATGGATCCTGTATACATAAACCCGAAACCCTAAACTCTCAATCCTTCAGCGCTGAATATAGGGGCCTTGTTTTGGAATAGGGTTTTGGGGCCCGTAATACTGTAACTATAGTGAGGAACCACCAAAATAATATTGGTAAGTATTTAGGCCCTTATAGTAAATCCTGCTTCTTTTCACACTCGCTTCGCCCAGGATCGCCAGGGTGGTGTCGTCCGGCTGGCAACCGGCCGCCACGGCCCGACGATACCTGGGTTTGAGGGTTTAGGGATTGAAGGGTCAAGATTGAATTTAAGGCTCTAGGAAGATTTCTAAATTGGCCACGACGTTGGCGTTCAGGATTTGGGGCTCTAGGCTCAAACTCAGTCACTCTAGTCTATGTGGATAACGCGTCACCATGCGGCCGATTTCGCTGGAAATCCAGCCAGGCAGGACTTGGTGTGGGAACCTGATTAAGAAACCCTCGGCCTCTAACCCCAAAATACTCTAGGATGCAATGACAGACAGGGCTTTGGGGCCCATTTTACTATGAACAAAAATTACGAACTCCCAATATAGGTAGTCATGAGGGCCCCTATATAGTGCAGATCAGCCACCAGCTGTTTATGTCCAAATCCCCCACGCGGCTCGCTGCCGCTAGCAGGCTGTTCCTCGCTTTCTCGCTTTCACGGAACCCTACACCGCAAAATCCCCACACGCAAACGAAGGCACTGAGGAATGATATGTATTTATATATAGATATATGTCGAGATAGATAGATACATAGATCGATAGGTAGATAGATGGACAGATAGATAGCGAGATAGACAGATAGATAGTTAGGTGAACAGATAGACAGATAGATAGATAGATAGAGAGTTAGAGAGAGAGAGGTAGACAGATAGGCAGAAAGACAGATACACAGATAGACAGAGTGACAGACTGACGGAGATACAGGTAACGATACCGACACAGATACAAATATGGATATCGATACAGGCATAGATTTTGATATAGATATATGTATAGCTACAGATATAGGTGAAGGTACAGATGCTAGACAACGGTATCTCCATCTCTGTATGCAGTTATTTACGTATATATATATATATATATATATGTATGTAGGTACTGGTAGGTAGGTATAGATGTATGAACGAGTATGTATAGATTTCAATGTATGTATGTAATTATGAACGTACGTATGTAGGTATGCCTGTGCGTAGGTACGCCTGTATGTATGTCTGTATATGTATGTATGTATGCATGTATATATGTATCTAGGCATGTGCATATGTGTGGGTACGTGCATGTATGTAGGTATGTAGCAGTGCATCTTTGTATGTGTGTACATGTATATAGATGTACGTACGTATGCATGCATGCATGTTTGTTTGCACAGTTCTCTCTCTGTCGCTCCCCCCCACTACTTATGTATCTATGTGTGTACGTACGTAGGCGTGTATGTTTGTATGCATGTAGGGGTACACAATTATCTCAGAATTCTCCCTCTCTCTCTCTCTCTCTCCCTCTCTCTCTCTCTATCTCTCTCTCTCTCTCTCTCTCTCTCTCTCTCTCTCTCTCTCTCCCCTCCTCTCTCTCTCTCTCTCTCTCTCTCTCTCTCTCTCTCTCTCTCTCTCTTTCTCTCTCTCTCTCTCTCTCCGTCTCTCTCTCTCTCTCTCTCTCTCGCTCTCTCTCTCTCTCTCTCTCTCTCTCTCTCTCTCTCTCTCGCTCGCTGTCGCTGAATTCAATCTTTTGGCATACCCGACAACGCAATGTGTTGGGCTATGTTGAGCCTTAGGCTACCACCAGAGTCATTAAGCCCTCATTCAGAAAGCCAAAGGACTTGCACAAATTCTTCTTATGATTCAGTAGGAGCTACATTGGGTAGTTGTCAAAATAGGGGTCCCTTTTTGGGTACCCTTAATTTTCGGTGCCGTCTCATATTAGGGACCCAAAAAGGGACCATAATTTTGACAGCTACTCACATGGTCACATGATCATTCTAGGATGCCGATAGAAATCTTGAAAGTCGGCACGAGGCGCTTTCCAAAACGAGGATCCTGAAAGGTGCTTGTTGAGGTTTTGTAGGCATTCGAGTTTAGTATTCGGCATTCATTTTTGGGTGGGAGGAAGTAGTAGTCACGAATCTGAACCCAGATCGCTAAACCGTAAACCCTCGATCCCTGATCCTAAGCGCCGCAACCCCAAAACCGTAAAGCAAAATTCTATCAGATACGAGCGGCAGAGCATCCGTGTCCAGATTTGCCTGGACCTGCTGCGCCTTTGCATGGGACACTGTTACTTCGATTGCCACTACTGACTACTGCTACCATTACCATCATTACCGTTACCACTATCAGTACTATTACTATCAGTGCCATCAATTACTGTCGCGAATGAGAACTAGCCGGTAGCCATTACTCACACTGAGCCTGATGTCTGAGCCCTACGCTGCTCCACGCACCACCTGCTGGTAACGGCTTTGCTGCTTGCTCGTGGCACTTAAGTGACCAGGATGATGGCGATGACGATGAGATGATGGCCCTGACGAAGGTGAATGCTTGGCAATATCCGACATTCCCTGATAGTGCAGAATCAAAAACAGTCAGAGTCAGTAACGGCCTATCCAAACTAACCGTTGATAGTAATTCTGCTTAGAATAAGGACGGCAATCACAACTGACAACCGTGATAGCAATGTTGAGCCCGGGGCCATAGAAGACCCGCTTAACAAAAAACAAAAACAACACTAACGCCCCTAAATAGAATCCTTATAAGCCCCTAGGCACACCTCATAATTCCTGTGAAGGCCCCTCAAAAGCACACCACCGAAATGCAGAAAATCGCACAAGAAGGGTTTAGGGGTTTGGGGTTTAGGGTTTCGAGTTTCGGGTTTACCCCGGCCTTCTCCAGCCACTTCCCAGCCGCCTTAAGGTCGCCCTTGTTTGCTGCGGCATTGATGAGCGTGCCTTGGAGGTAGCTATAAGTAGGGATATAAGTAGGGTAATTATAGTTATAGCCCATATTAGGGTTCAGGCGTGCCTTTGAGGCATCCTAGGGATTGAGATTTATGACGCAGAGTATGGGAACCAGGATTCACTTTGAGGGCTTATGGTTTAGGGGCTGCGGGTTGGTTAGGGTTTAGACTTTAGAGGTGAGAGCTGTGGGGTTGGAGGTTTTAGGGTTGCTTTGTTGAAGCATACTGTTCTAACTGCAGGCTGTGGAGCTTAGGATTGAAGGCTTTGGGTTTAGGTCTCGGGGCTCTCTTCGGGGTTTTGGGGCTTAGGCATAGGCTTGAGGGGCCGCTTGAGGTTTAAGAGTCACGGGTTCCGCAAAGGGAACCATGAGGGTTCTTTAAACTACCCAAGAAGGTGACAGCTCATCGTGAACTGGCAAAATGCTTCGCACTTCCTCCTGGCCAAATTGCCAAGTCTGTGAAGTTGCGGCAATACACCAGCAATCTCAGCAATCTGCCGTTTCGTGCGCTGTCATAGTGCTTTATGGGGTGCTTATTCTTGGGATTCTAAGTGTTCCGATAAGAGCTGCAAAACAAATACTGCCTTGGCGTTTAGCCAAACAACAGAAACTGTAAACTCCTACAACCCCAGAACACGAATCTTAAACTCTAAAAACTGAACCCTAAACCCCAAACTCAAAAGACTAACCTACTACAAGTAACCATATCACTACAACTCATGATTCCCAGCCTGCACCTTGCGGTCCGGAACCCAAAGCAAGAAAAACTGCCACCCCCTTAAACGGTTTGGGGCTTAGAGATTTGTCGATCGCCGGCTTTGCCGGGTCCGCTTGAAGTGGAAGACAGAAAGTTGGAACATCAATATCCTCATGCCCTTAAACACACCTTCCCCCTCCGGAAAACTATGAGCCCTCAAGGCTGGGAGAATTCGTTCCCCAACTTACATGTAACCAAAACAGAGGCTCATGATAAACAGGGTTTGGGGTTATAGGGTTTAGGGTTATAGGGTTTAGGGCTATCAGGTTTAGTGTTATAGGGTTCAGGCCTAACCTACAGCCGATGCACCCGAAACGGTTGAGAAGGCTTGGTGTCGTGGGCTTTGGCGCGGATCTCGCAGTTTTCACTCAAACAAGCAGAGCTGAGTTTAGGGTTTAGGGTTCAGGGTTTAGGGGAATGTGCTGCAGGCCCGGTCTACCCTCCTTGAAAGTGCTGCACATAACGCGCGGCTCCAAGGAGAACACACCAGATAGTGCGTCGCTCAACACGGACCTTCACGTTGTCAATCTTCACGGGTTGACGGAGGAATTTGGTCAATGACTCGAAGGAGCTGACATTTGCGAATGTCGCGTCACAGATGGCCTCACCGGAACGCAAGCCAAAACTGATTGACACTCTAGTCCCTAGAAGCTACCTCAACCTCTGGAACCCTAAGCCCAAGCCCAGTCAACAAAGGTGAGCGCGTCTTGTTTTACGATTGCCGATATGTGTGATTGTGAAAGTAACCTGTTGCAACGCCCGTAAGCAAGAACCAAGCAAGCAAAAGGCCAAGAGCCGTAAAGCAAAAAACCTGAACTATACCTTCCTTAAAACCATAAAAGAAAAGATATGTTGAATATTCTCTTGGGCTGTATATGAACAAAAGTAACTCCTAAGGAGACTATAGTAAAAGCCACAAGCCGGACGCCATGAACCCCAAAACAACCCGAAACCCTTCATCCTAAGCCCCTCGAGGCTCATACCCTGGCACGGTCAACCCTAAAATCCCTGAGCTGCGCTCGTGTTAAGGAGATTAACTGAAGATACTGGTAAGTGTCGTAATCAGGAAGCCCTGTTATTTACTACTACAGATCAGTAGTATGGTAACTGCAACCCAGCGAACCCGCGAAGCCCATCACAAACACCGAAGGCCGTGGCACTGAAGGTTGCCCTAAACCCTATCATCCCTAAACCCTGTAAGCCCATACTCCCTAAACCCCAAGCCCTAAACCTTGATCCCTATAACCCTATGTAGTTTCTAAACCCGAATCCCTAAACCCTAAACCCCAAACCCAAAACCCCAAACCCAAAACCCTCAACCCCAAACCCGAATCCCTAAACCCTACACCCCAATCCTCTACACCCGAAACCCCCAAACCCTAAACCCCAAACCCAAACCCCTAAACACACCCCAAACCCCAAAACCCCAAACCCTACCCCTAAACCCCTTAACTCTGATCCGAGGCGCTGAAGGTGATCGCGTCGTGCTTGCTTCCGGCCACACTGGCCCGCTCGAACCACCGCTCCGCAGCCTGCGAAGAGGCCCAGGGGACTTAGTAAGCAGTAAGGTTCCTAAACGGTTCCTTGGAAGGGTTCTATGAAGGGGGGATAAATTATGGGGCTAAGAGGCCCAGGGGACTTAGTAAGTACCCATAGGCCCCAAAGTAGTTCCTTTTTGGGGTTCATATATAGAACTCTGCATATGAACCCCGAAAAGGAACTACTTTGGGGCCTATGGGTAGTAAGGTTCCTAAAAGGTTCCTTAAGAAGGGATCGATAAGGGTTCTATAAAGGGGGGATACATTCTGGGGCTGGTTGAGGGGTTGTCAGCTTAGGCCTTGGGCCAATTGGAGCTTGTTCAAGGTTCATGTCAGGCTTCTGTAGTTCAGCGGTCCCAGGTTCGGGGGCAAGAACACTTAACACCCAGAAACCCCGAAATCCCCAAAGTTTTATCCTAAGCCTCCCCAGGCCTCAGACCTCAAACCTCAAAACCCCGAAACACCCTAAACCTTAAACCCTAAACCTCAAACATGTACCTCCAGATCTGCACTCTTGGCGCACGCATCCATGAGGATGCTGAAGGTGCGTGTATCAGGTAGGATTCCATCTGCCTGTCCAGCGGAAGGACGGGGCTCTTGTGCTTGTGGATGGGACCCCTAAGCCCTAAACCTCAAACCCTAAAGGGTTTAGGCGTTTCATTGCAAAAACCGCCTCCATCCGCTCGAACCAGGACTCGGCAGTAGCAAGAGCTCCCTGCTTGGCCTCCGGTGGTCTTTTTTGCTGCGTTGGAGTTTAATAGGGCTATGTTAAACTAAGGGTTTGGGTTTTTATTCAGGCTGTTGGGTTGAGGGTCTTGCAGGGGTTGGAGTGTAGCGTTTAGGATCTGTCTAAGTTGTGGCCTAAAAGTAGTTTAGGGTACCTTTGCGAGTCTGACATATCGGAGTCTCTACGGGCATGTGGACAACTGGGGTTTGGGCTGACGGAGTGACTGTGAGATCTAGCTGTGGGAGCATGATAGGCTGGGGAAGGCCTTTCGGGTTTAGTGCGTACAAGAGTCAGGGGTTGGGCGATTAGTGATGGGGTTTGGGCTTGGGGTTTTGCAGGGTGTATCGTAGCTCCTGTAGGTGTTTTCGCACCTGTGCAAAGTCTTGCAAGGCACTTCTCGCATGAAAAGGGATGTGATCCATATTTCGGCTTCGGTTTAGGGCCTTTAGGGTTTAAGGCATAGAAAACGAAAGCTACTGCTGATGGACAAAATCCTGCATGACACTAAGGACTCTAAACTATGGGAACTATAGTATATTCCCTATACTGGGTAATGCAGGATTTTGTCCATCAGCAGTATCGTGCATCACACCTGCAGCACAGAGCTGCCAGAAGTTCCAAAAAGCTCCTCGGCCTGCTGCTGGTGCCCACAAGCAAACAAGCCGATCTATAGTCAAAGGGGAAAAGGAGGGACCCTTAATGCGGACCTCTACCCTATAATGGGCTATATAATGGGTATATAATAGCTATATTAAGGGTATATGTCTAGGGGTCCTTATTAAGGGTCCGTCTTTTTCCCCTTTGATATTATAGGGTTCGGGTTCGGCAGTCACCCATTATCAGTGTCCCTTATCCCTGTATTTGTATGATGTAATTCAACTACAATATCCACCAGAAAGCCCCTCGTAGCCCGAAGACAACGTGAACGACCTGTCAACGAATCAGCATCCTGAGTCCGAGGTACCTTATCATTAGAAAGAGTCTTTGGGGTATATCACAGAAGAGCCGTTTCAATAGTTTAAGGAACTTCAAGGGGCTTCTGTATTGAACCCTAATTCAACCCTAAGCCCAAGCCCCTATGATACCCTTGCAACAGCCCTTGTAGTACTACAGCAACCCTTAAAGCACCATAGTATACCATAGTGCAAGGCAAGTCGCCGCCGCGGAGAGCACTGCGTTGTACATGGCCACATTGGGCCGCACCTGAAGCATTAGGGGACTTAATAATTAGAATAGTGCTGTGGTGTATTATACTGTCCATTACGGACCCCCCAAAATAGTAAAAAAGACAATTATTACGGCCGCTATTTTAGGAGTGTCAGGATTTCGCCTTGAGGATTCACGTAAATAATGGGCTACGCGATAACATCATATGTGGCTCAGCCTGGCACATTCTGAAACAGCTTACTCTACACTACAGCTCGAAGTCTTCAAGTAGGCTTGGAGTTCAGGGTTTGGTTGAGATCAGGTTGAGGTACTCGCGTGCTCTTGTAGTTGCCGATAAGGCCACAACGGTATGTGCGGCTTGTGAAACCAACTGCAGAGTGTTGATGGCGGGAGTCGAGCATGGTGCAGACTCCTTCGAGCGCAACGCCAGGCATACGATTCTGTAGTTTCGGATGCAGGGTCACAAGCTGCGAACCATTAGCACTTACGAAACGCACGGGTTTCCAAATAAAGAACATCATGCAACACTGAACATCATGCAACGCTGAACCAGCAGGTCAACAGGGTTACACCATGTGAATAAGATGATCGGGACAAGATCCTGGGCTAGAATGTGTTGCAACAGCCCCCTGGGGCTGCAAGCACTACACCGATGTCTCAGGCTTAGGTTATAGTAGCTTAGGGTTTCGAATCCAGGCCATAAGCCCTAAACTCGAAAAGATACAAGTAACAGTTTTCACACAGAATCGAACCACTCCTGCCCACCTTCGCAGCAGCCCTCGCGTACCAGTCCTCACACCAACCAGCGTGAGAGACCCAAAGATGCTTTATAGTACAGGGGCCTTAATAATTAGAATAGGGTTTTGGGGCCCATTATACTATAGTTATAATAAGGAGCCCCCAAAATGGTGTGTATATATATATATATATATATATATATAGGTAGGTAGTTATTTAGGCCCCTATATTATTCCAAGACGACTTCGCCTGCCAACTTAACTTACTCCTGTCGGTAAACCGCACATGGCTCCAAAAAATCAAACGCGAGATCGTGGAGTTCTGAGATTCTAGATGGGTTTAGGGTTTAGGGGCTCTCTCTAGGTTCCGAGCAGGAGGCAAACACACTGGCCACCAAATTCGAAAGCCCCGAGCCCAACTTTCAAATCCGTCCACAGCCCTATGAATGCCACTTCAACGGTTGAGGATTTAGAATTCAGTTCGGGGTTCTTGCACTCTGAACACCTCCAACTTTCACGGTTTGGGGTTGAAAACTTGAGGATTCAAGTTTGGGGTTTGCGGTCAGAGGCCCATTGAAATCAAGGGTCACAGCGTTACACTTCAAGGAATTATATAGCTTTCAAGCCAGTGACTCTGGGCTTGAAGAACTGCACACTACAAGCACGACATAAGAAGAGATAGCTTCGGGCCTATGTCTTGTGCGAAGGCTGGGATTCCGAGTAGATGGCGACGAACTGCATGTCAAGCTTGACTGCCCCTGTACGGTAGATTGCTCTACCAAAGCCCACACGTCCTCCCGCAACAACGCTGCAAGAAAGACAGGTGCAGAGAAGGGCACTACCCCAAAATCTTAAGTCCTAAATCCTAAACCCTGAGCCCTAACGGCGGGGCAAGGACAAGGATTGTAACCTTTCAGGAAGGGACTCGGTAAATCTTCACTCCATGACCCGAGAACCCTACTAATCCCTGAACCCTAGACTCTTATCCCTAAACCTCAAACCCTAAACCCTACACTTTCATCCCTCAATCCTAAACCCTAAACCCCTAAACTCTAATCCCTGAACCCTACGCTCTCATCCTAAACCCCTAGAGGGTCCTGTGCTTTTTTGAGCCGGCCCTCGTTGCCGGCGGCTGAGATCCTTGTCAGGTGTGTGCGCTCAGAGTTTCGGGTTTAGGGCTTAGGGAAAGGAGCCCTTGTAGTAACCCTTCAAACCCTAAACCCTAAAACCTAAACCCTAAACCCCTAAACCCTAAACCCCTAAACCCTAAACCCTAAACCCCCCTTTGTGCCTTGTAGTTTCAGGCTTAGGGCTCGGGGTTTAAGGAAAAGGGTCCCCAGGGTTTACGGATTAGGGTTTAAAGCTTCAGGGATTTAGGGTGCAGGGCTTAGGGGTCGACGGTTTAAGGGTTTTTTTTTAAGGGTTTAGGGTTTAGGGTTTAGGGTTTAAGGATTAGTGTTTAGGGATTATAGGGGTTAAGGCTTAAGGTTTAAGGATTAGGGTTATACAGGCCAGTTTATGGTTTAGGGATATTACCTGCATGCAAAATCCGTCCGAGGGTCGTGCTTACAGAGTAGGGATGAGGTTTTGGATGAACATAGTAAAGGGTTATAGTGTCATAGTTATAGCTGATACAAACAAGAAGTAGGTGTTCTTAGGTCGACAGAGCCTTCTCAAGGACAAGTCCTCAAGATCCACGTGATCCTGTGTTCGGTCTTTCGGGGACTTTTGGTGACGGATCTCGAGATTCGGAGTACCTTAGGCCCGAAGCCCTATAAATTTTCGGGTGGGTAAAGGTATATGGGTGGTTGTCAAAATTATGGCCCCTTTTTGGGCACCCTAAATATTAGGTGCCGTATTAAAATAGGGACCCAAAAAGGGACCATAATTTTGACAACCACCCATATAGATGGAAGTTAAGGAGGTGCTCTCAGAACCTAAGAACCAGCAGGATACATCAACCAAGGACCCTACAGAGAAGGCTCTTCGCCTTGAAGAAGCAGGCTCTACCCAGAGGCACCAAAGTAGTTCCTTTTTGGGACGACCTTATAGGATTCTATATATGAACCCCAAAAAGGAACTACTTTGGGGCCTCTGGATATGAGGGGCCTACATTTTGAGGGTTTAGGGCCCGTCTACCAAAAGTCCGCTAATCCGTAGCCGCCGTCCAAGCAGCATGGTGGTGTAGGTTACCACGTTGGGGTCGACACGAGCTTCCACGGCCTGGTTGGTCAAGTTTAGGATGGATCCCTAATAGCCTAAACCCTATACTCCTAAACCCTAAACCCCTAAACCCTACACCCTTTAAGGGACGATCATAGGCATCCGGATCCCTAATAGCCTAAACCCTAAACCTGCTTTTCATTAAAGGGGACTCAGGGGTCTGTAGCGTGTCGGTGTTCGGGTTTGGGGTTCGGTTTGGGCATCTGACAAAAACATCTAGAAGGAAGCCGCCAGAGACTCAAAGGCGGCTCGTGTCTTCGGAAATCCAGAGAAGCGCTCTTCAGTTTCTTGTAGGGTTCAGGGTTTAGGGGTAAGGGAATTCATAAGGCATAATAGTCGTGTGTTTGGACCCTCTTGGTAACTACTAAGTCCTTTAGTCAACCCCTGTAAATCCCGGTGCAGAGGCCTTGGAAGGAGCCCCGACAGTCAGAAGAACCACATGAGCCCCCCACACACCCTAGACCCTAGACCGTGAACCCCAACCCCCAAACCCCCACCTCCCGAACCCCCAAACACGAAACAACAAGCCCTAAACCCCAAACCCCGACACCAAAAGCCCTAAACCCTAAACCCCTAACCCCTAAACCCCAAAGCCCTAAACCCCAGTTTGATGGCCTGCTCGAACCAGTGCTCGGCCGCTTGCAGGTCGCCCTTCCGGGCCGCGGCACTGATCAAAGTGTTGTAGGTCACCTGGGGGTCTACAGCTGGGGTTTAGGGTTTTAAGGGTTTAGGGTTTAGGGCTGTAAGGGTTTGGGGTTTAGGGTTTAGGGCTTGGGGTTTAGGGTTTTATGGGTTTTGGGTAATGGGTTGCAGTTTAGGGTTTAAGGTTAAGGTTTTAGAGTCTGAGGTTTAAGGTGCCGTGCGGGGTTAAGGGTGTAGAGGCTGATCCAAGTGTGCTGGGGGGTTGATCCAAGGCTTCCTTTTCGGGTGTCCTGTAAGGGCTGCCGTTAAGGAAGTCGAACCTTAAAATTTCACCAGGGTTTGTGGACATAGTTGTACTTGGAAGACCTTTATTCTGGCTGTGAGACTTGACATACACCCTAAACCCTAAACCCTGAACCCTGAACCCTAAACCATACCTGGATCTTGGGAGTTTGGAGTCCCCTGCTGCGTCCCAGCTGCACGGTCTGGGCTCGCGCCCATAAACTTGGCCGTGCGCAGCCAGCGCTCTGTCATCGACAGATTCCCTTGCCTGGGGGTTTGAGGTGTATGGACTCTAACTGGGGGTTCAAAGGTTCAAGGTTTGGCTGTTCAAGCCCTGGGGTGGTGTATGTAGGCCTGAGATGGGTACAAAGGCAGACATGCTTGAAGAGTGTTAGGGTTTAGGGGAAATACCTGCCTAACTAGCCATCGTATACCCTCCCAGCGATTCAAAGGGTTCTATCGTGGGCTTTGAGGCGTTTAGGAATGAAACATATTGTCTGCGCACGGCCCCCTGCGACATCATACAAAGAATGCACATCAAAAGCTCCCAAAGTCCCTTTTACTACGCAGCAAACAAAGTGTGAGCAGCAGCTCTTTGACATCTTGCCGGCCCCTGGAAGGTTGAAGGGTTTAGGGTTTGGGCCTCTTGTAAGACCCTTCCGAGACTGAACAAGTCTGAAGCTCTGCAGACGCCAGGCGAAAAGCGGCAGTGGCCTCTATGTTCTATACATTCCGGAAAATTTCGTGACATCGGATTTTCTGGGCGCTTAGATGCGTCTGCTTTACCCTATAAACCTTGAACCCCAACCCCCTAGACCCTAAACCCTGAACCTATACCCCCAAACACACCTCCTCATAGCGCCCTGTCTTTCATTTCAGATCCGAAAAATCGTGAAGAGCCGGCGGATCTGGCCTCGCCGGCCCGCTCATGAGGGTGTTGAAGGTGCCTCGGAAGGTTTTTTCTAAAGTGCATTGGCTCTTTCTCCACATCACAAGAGGGCTTAGGGCCTAGGATTGAGGGTTTAGGGCCGTTTAGGGTTTAGCTTCTGAACTTTACAAGGGCTTGGGAGCTTAGGGTTTAGTATTTCTACGTATTTGTGGCTTTGGGTTTGGGGCTGGGATGGGCTTTGGGATTCTTAGGGTTGTGAGCCCAGGGTTCAGGCACTTAGAGAGGCCTTTGCTTCTGCTTCGAGATTCATCCCGGATCCCTGTAGCATATAGCATATGATATAGGACATAGGAAAATGCAACAATTTTAGAACCATATGATACAACACAAGTAAGGTCAGAGTGGCGGAAAGCCTACGGCTTGCAACTTGCAAGGTTCGAGCTGCATCTTTCCGCGGACAGATCAGGTTGAAAGCTTCCGGAGCAGGAATAACTAGTTCATGGTTGGGGTAGGATTAACAATTTACATTTTTATTCCTTATTGGGTTAAGTACCCATAAAAATGTAAAATGTTACCCAACTATGACAAAGATAAGTTGAGGATTTAAGACACTGATTGCTTAATCGGGAGTGAGCGGGGTGGGAAGGTAGGAAGTCCCCAGATCCTGCAACTGGCAGGAACCGCTGTCGGGTTGTTTCAATGGCGGAACCAGATATATTGTGGGACTTTCCTCTGCGTGGTCCGCTGTGAAATGACACAACGACTCGTACAGAACAAATGTAATTCCATCAACCGCGGAGAACAAAACAGCTTGACTGCGTTTACCTTGCGAAGCCTATACCCCGATAACCTCAAACACACCACTAAAGCGATCCAACCAGCCTGATACAGCCGCACCGGCATACAAAAACGCGACTCAAAAAGGACCGAAGATCGGATGGTTGGCTGAATACCCATGTCCAGCGCCATCTCGTACCAATGCCTCCGGCACAGTGGCTCTGGGAGCTGGAGGTATGGCTTAGGTTTAGGGTTTCAAGGTACAAACGTTTCAATCATTCTGGGCGGAAACATTGGGAGAGGCAAATTGGAAAGCATGTCCATGGTGGCCACTCGTGCTTAGATTACAGTAGAAGCCCAAAAGTTGGAAACCCATTAGCCTCAATCCTTGAGAGTAATGTATGGCCTCAATCCGGTTTCCAACTTTATGGGGTTTACTCTAACTGCTCTGGCTTTCGGTGTAAAAAGGCCCTTATGCTGAAGAGCGCTGACGAAGCTATCGAACACCCTTCTTGGCTGTCACTACCCCTAAACCCTAAACCCTAAACCCTCAACCCTAAACCTTAAATCCAACCCTAAACCCTAAACCCTAAAGCCCGTTCGTCCTGGGGCATCCCAGAGGGGGCATGGCAGGGTGTAGGGGCTTGTTTTAGAGGTTTGGGAGTTAGGGTTTAGTGGCTTGGGGTCATATGGCTCAGGCTTGAAACTCTCGTATTTCTTTGTGTGTTAGATGGCAGTGTTTGGGCCTAATTTCCAAAAAACTTGTTTGGTTACTCTTTGTGATTATACATTATACTACTGGGATTGTGGCGCATCAAACAAGGTAAAGGTTGCTTACCCTAAACCCTAAACCCCTTGCATACCTAAACCCTGAAGCCTTAACCCTTGACCCTGGGCCCCAACCCCTGCACCCCTAAACCCCTAAGCATCCTAATCCCTCAACCCTTGCAGCCCTAACTAAAACCCTAAACCCCTTCACCCTTAACCCTTGCATCCCTAGCTAAAAACCCTAAGCCCCTTCACCCTTAACCCTTGCATCCCTAACTAAAAACCCTAAGCCCCTCACCCTAAACCCTGCACCCAAAACATTTTGAACCTAAACCCTGAACCCTAAAAAGTCTGAACCCTAAACCCTGAACCCTAAAAACTCCGAACCCTAAACCCTGAACCCTGCACCCAACAAATTTTAAACCCTAAACGTGACAAAAAGGCGAGCCTGCCTCGCTGCCTTATCATCGCCGCTGCGCGCGGCAGCATCGATCATCGAGGTGAAGGTCACGACATTCCTGGGGCTCTGTGAAATTTAGAGCTTGCCAGTTTGCCTTAGGGTTTAAGGGTTAGGGTTTAGAGGCGGAGTAGAGTAGAGTGTAGTAGAATATAGTAGGCTATAGTCAAAAGTATAGAGTATAGTAGTAGATTGTCGTCTAGAGTATATAATGCAGTACAGTATAGTAGAATACTGCAGGAGTTACAGGGGTTATAAGAAGATGTTCTCAAGGTTCTGGAAGCATTCTGCAAGGGTACTGGTTTACAAGGCTTCTATACTGTACTTGTTCGGGAAGCGGAAACGCGCTCAGGGTCTACGGTTTCACAGGTGAGGGTTGAGAGTCTAGATTTCCAGGTGCACGGGTAAGGTTTTGTGTTTTGGCGCATTGAGAACTGCGTGCCTGAAAATCTGAAGAGCCTGCTTTATCGCCTGTTCCGAGGAGACTCACCTGGTTCAAACTGGAGTGCCCTGTGGATTCTAAGTAGACCACAAACTGCGGTTTCGTGCTTAAGCTTTAAGCTTTCTGCTCTCAATGACTAAAGATAAACGGCAAAAGCACTATAAAGACAAACCGCAATGCTATGTGCGAGAGAACCAAACGCCGCAAAGCCCGTGCGAAAAGCCGCACGAGAAAGCTGTCCAGGACACTGATCACAAAACCAGTGAATCTACAAGTCCTAGACCTCAAGCTCTTATGACATTATGAAACCCTCAACAACCCTTGAAATAGGAAGCTGTACAGGGACCCCAATGAAAAAAGCAAGCAGACCCTGAACCCTGAGTCGGGATTCGGAGTGACCCCATTCTGCTCCGCGACCTGCGAGGGCTGTGTTCCTTTCTGATTCTGGGTGGTCAGTGGGGGTTTTGGGATTTTGGGGTGCAGGGCTTCTTTTCGGATGAGGCTTGAGTCCGGTCGACACGCCAAAAGGGTGTATTGAGTTTGGGAACAGTCAAGAGTCCAGGGCTTAGAGGCCTTGGAGCTCTAGGATTTATGGTGGCGTTAGGTTGACAGTGGGCTGCCTTTCCGTGGGTCGGGGACCCTTACAAACCCTCAACACAACCCTAAACCCTATAAAAACCCTACACCCTGAACACTAAACCCAAACTAAAGCCTATACCCTGATCCTTGTATATAAACCTATTTCTGGAACGCTGACAACCTAGACCCTCCATCTACCCTCTATTATCTATTGGACCCTAAATGCCCCTTCTTTGGGGCCATATACCCCTATTTAAGGGTACAAGGAGGGTCCTGGAAAAGAACTCCGAGACCGGCTGACACAAGAACTCCGAATAGACCCTTAATATAGCTATTATATACCCATTATATAGCCCATTATAGGCTAGGGGTCCCCAGAAAAAGGGTCCCTCCTTTTTAAGAACTCCGAGACCCGGGCCTCGTACCAGTGCTCTGCCATGGAGAGGTTTCCTGCCTTGGCAGCGGCACTGATGATGGTCCTGGGATCAAGGAGTCTAGGGCTTCTAGGGATGGTTTGGGTAGTCGTCAAAATTAAGCTCCCTTTTTGGGTATCCTAAATGATAGGTGCCGTATTTTAATAGGGACCCCAAAAAGGGGCCATAATTTTGACAACCACCAATTTGGTGCCGTGGGCTGGCGTACCATACGGGCCCCGAGAAGTATAGGATAGGATGTGATGTGCATCTAGAGCTTAGGATGCCAGGCCATGAAAGCCCTGTCGACACATAGCATACCAAGCCTCCCAAAACCTAAACCCTAAACCCTAAACCCTATTCGAGGTTCCGCACGAAAGGGCTTGGGGTCTAGGGGCTTCTTCAACTCCAAAATCCCGGCCGCAACTCCCGAGAGAACTAAACTCTAGGGACAGAGCGGGCCAGAGAGTGTAGAACAAGCTTATGTAGGGGCCTTCATAATTAGAATCAGGTTTTGGGGGCTCCTTATTCTAAGAATATGAAATAATATACCCCCCCAAGCCCTATTCTAATTGTTAAGTGCCCTACACTTGGAACCCCCGGTCTCCAGAGTATTCGCCCAAAGGTTTCCCGAAGTGGGCCCCCTGAAGGATCTCTCTTGGGGCTTATAGGCGTTGAGGAGATTTTTTGGTTTGAGGTTCAGGGTTTAGGCTTCATGGTTTAAGTAGGGTTTGAAGAGGTGTTGGTTTAGGGTTCAGGATTCAGGGTTTTGGGTTTAAGTAGGGTTTGAGCAGGTTTTGGGCTGTTGGGTTCAGGGCCTTGGGTTTGGAGTTTGTTTGAATCACCCCCGTTACGGAGCCTTCTGGTGCGCTTTGAAGCCAGAGGGCGTGTAGGTCACCACGTTCGGTCTCAACCCCGCTTTCTCCTGGGATCGGGCTGGTCGAGGCGTAAGGTTTCGGGTCCGTCAAAGGGGGTTAGAGTTTCCTAGACCCCCCAAAGTAGGTAGAATAATGGCCCCAAAACCTATGAAAGGCTATTATTCTACATACTTTTGGGGTCCAGGTTTTAGTCTAGGGTTTAGGGTTACGGTTTAGGGTTTAGGGTTCCTCGAACGGTTCCAGAAGGGGTTAAGGCTTTCAAGGCGTTCGATGCGGCTTCAGGGTTCAATGCCCGAGGCATGCTCATGTAAGGAGTTGAGGTTTGGAGTTTCGGGTTTCAGAGTTATGGGTTTGGCGTTGCAAAGACATCAAATGTCCAAACACCCTTACAACAATCACCCGAGTCAACTCAAATTCATGCAAGCATGAGAGGCGTGCGGTGCATTGTAAAGCATAACTGTTTTGGGTGTAAGGAGGCCTCATGAAGAGCTATTCAGACACCCACCTATGTTCGCCGAAAGCCTGTTAAACTCAGGTCTGCAAGAGGAACTTCTTCGGAGGCAACGGAAGCCTGCCCCAATCCTTGGGATCTTGCATCCAAAGGTCTACCGTAAACCCACTAAACCCTAAACCCCTAAACCAACCTCGATTGGGTAACCTCAAGCCAACTTCGGTCCTTTAGGGTCACAAAACACCCCCCAAAATCCAAACCCTAGACCTAACCCGAAACCAAAGTTAAGAACAGCCTAGGACCTTATCAAAGCCGCTGCAAGGCCTGCGTTGATCCTTCAATCAAATCCCTCACGGTCCCTGCACAACTGAATGTACTACAAGTATATCGAAAAACCCCTCAAAGACCCATATTGCACTATTAATGAACTTCGAGCCATACTACATCGAACAGGGTTTGGGAGTATGCTAAAGTACGTACAACCGTAACCACCAGGAACCTTATTAACTCTAACCCTAAAGCCCTCAAACCTCAACCTAAAACCCAGAGCTCTCAAACCCTGTAGCCCGAAACCCTAGACCCTGAACCCCAAAACCCTAAAGCCACTGAGCCTGCCCTAAAATCTATAACTTCTTGTCAACAACCTTATCACCCTAGACACCCTAAACCTTAAAACCCTGAACCCCTATTAACCTAAAATCCCTAAACCCTGAGCCCCAAGACCCTAAAACACGAAACCCTGAACCCCAAAACTCTAACATCCTAAATCCCTATAAAGCTCACAAAGCCCCAAAGTACTTGCCAGGGTCGATCCGGGGAAGCCATCTGGCCGTACCCTCCACGTCTCCATCCCGGGCCGAGGATGCCATCAGGGAGTTCCTTCGGTTTAGGGTTTAGGGCCTTGACTGAGCTTGGGAGGACACCAGGAGAAAAGTCTAAACTCTAATTTTCAAAAGGGCTCCTTGAAGGAACAAATCCAAAAAAGCAGTCAAGTAAGATAATTACTCCAGAACCCAGTTGATGGAGGGTTTGGGGGTGGAGGGTTTAAGGTGTAGAGTTCAGGGTGTAGAGCTTAGGCCTGTGTTTTGGTTGGGGTGGCGGTCTCTCTGCATGCCAGCCAATAACTCCGCTCGCGAACTTGATGAAATCGTGCTCCCGCCAGAGTGCCATGCACATTTTGGCTAGGTGGGGCTTTTAAAGCTTTTGAAACATATTAGTAAATAAGATCCTCTTAAGCCCACTAATGGAAAATATAAAATGTCCCAAAGCCCTACCTAGTTGGGGGGTGTTTCAGGAGGGCAGGTGGCCGACCAGCCAGGTGATGGGGGCATAGGGGCTTTGGGATTTGGACTTTCGGGTGGAAGTCGTGCTCCCCCCCTGGCAGTCGAATTCGAAGAGTCCTACAGGACAAAGCTTTGGTTAAGTCCAACCTGAACCTCCTAGAACCTACTCCCCTTACAGGACAGGGTTTAGGGTTTAGGGTTTAGGGTTTAGGGGTTTAGGGGTTTAGGGTTTAGGGTTTAGGGCAACTTTCGGGAGCATTGGAAAAACAGCTTGTGGTAGGATCAGCTACAGCGGTAACTCCAGCAGTCAAGGTGCAGCATGCTAAGTGTCGGCGTAATGCCTTCCTCCTCGGCCAGCTTCAACCACGCCTCAGCAGCCGCCATGTCACCTTTGGGGTTTAGGGTTTTAGGTTTAGGGGTTTACTGCTTCAGGGTTCGATGTAGGACCCAAGTTTATGGCTTAGGGTTTAGGGTTACGGTTCTAAGGCTGGTTGCTTCAGGGCTTTATGGTCTAGGGTTTTACGTCACCTTTGGGATTGCAGGTTCAAGATCCAGGGTGCCCCTCACGTCGCTTGTCCAAAACCCCAAATTACCCTAAACCCTAAACCCCCACAACCCTAGACCCTATATAAACCCCACAACCCTGGACTCTAAACACTGGATCCGAAGCTCTACATGAGGGGGTCTTGGATACTCTGCAGTAGCTTTGAGGTCTAGCGGCTAGCGTCTTGGGTGCTCCTTCGGAGGGCGGATGAAGGGGGGGGGGATGTTAGGGGTTTGAGATACCCTAAACCCTAAACCCTAAACCCTAAACCCCTAAACCCCTAAACCCTAAACCCTAAACCCCTAAACCCTAAACCCCTAAACCCTAAACCCTAAACCCCTAAACCCTAAACCCTAAACCCTAAACCCCTAAACTCATCACGGCACGAACCCTGAACCCGGTGGTTCGCGGGACTCTGAGCCGAGATCCAAAGGGTTAGAGGTCAAGGGTTCTCTCTTTAAGGGATCTATAGGGCTCCTTTAAGGGATCTATAGGGCTCCTTTACGGGATCTATAGGGTTCCTTTAAGGGATCTATAGGGCTCCTTTACGGGATCTATAGGGTTCCTTTAAGGGATCTATAGGGTTCCTTTACGGGATCTATAGGGTTTAGGGTTACGGCCCAAGGCATGTCTCCAGAGTGGCTTCAAGTGTTAAGAGACAGCTTGAGGCAACCATATGCCCATGCTTCCGAAGCAGGACAGATCATGCACTAATGGGGTCAGTCTTGGGTCTCCAGCATTATGATATGCGTGCTCCGTGAAACCAAGTGTTATTCATATTGCCAGTATAGTCTGATGGATACTTGTTGCCCCGGACCATGAAAGAAGCCCAAAAATCTAAAGCCTGAAACCCTAAACCCTACCCTAAACCCTAAACCCCAAAACCCTAAAACCCTAAACCCTAAACCCTAAACCCTAAAACCCTAAACCCTAAACCCTAAACCCTAAAACCCTCAACCCTAAGCCCTGATCCCTAAAAACCGAAACTGCCAAGCTGCCCTTCTTGGATGCGGCGTTGATGAGAGCTTGGTAAGTTAGGCCATCTGGCTGGCAGCCTGCACTTTGTGCCCGGGAATACCAAATCCTCGGATGGGCTTTTTCTTCCGAGTTTAGGGTTTCGGATACCTCGTTTAAGTGAAGCTAGCAACTCTCTGCATGGGTCTGTCAGGAGTTGAGGATAGTTTCCGGGTCTCGGATGCTTCTTTGTCGTTAGGGTTTAAGGTTTAAGGGCACACGCATGAGGTCGGGTCAAGTTCACTGCAGTTCAAGACCCAAGGTCATTGAAGTTTCTTGATGCTCGTGCATACCGAGACAGCTCTTAACAACTAGGTGGGGCTTTTAAAGCCTTTGAAAAATATTAGTGAATAAGATCCTCTTAAGCCCAATAAGGGAACATACAAAATGTCCCAAAGCCCTACTTAGACAATGTCCTCTTCAGCCCTACACTCCTTAAGCTCCAAGGCCGCAACACCCCAAACCCCAAGCCGTGAATCCGGAAGCCTCGACATAAGGATTATATAGGATTATATTAGGGCCCTATTATATTCCCATTATACCACTATTACAGGGTGGGGGCAGCTTCTAAAAGATAAGCCCTAAAAGGTCCCGCTCCCTATGCAGAACTTCTTAAAGCACTTCCGTCGCGATGCCGAGAACAGGCGAGCTTTTTAAGCAGGCATAGACATCGTACATGCATCAAAATGTAGGAGCCCTCTGTCAAGCAGAGAGAGCATTCCAATTGAATAAATCAAAATCAGGCAACTACATCACGGTTCTCAGCAGCCGAGACGCTCTGCAGCGGCTGTGTCTCCGTTTTTTGCCTGAGTTGAGTTGGGATATCGGGTTTGCAATTCGATGCGGCCTTCGCGGTGTTTAGGCAAGAGGGTTTCGGACTGAGAGAGGGTTTAGGGTTTAGGGTTTGAGGGCAGGTTAAGTCTTAAGTGTTGCAGACAAGGCGATGAAGAACCTTGCAGCGCGTTCGCTGTCTTGCGACCAGTGAAACCCAAACCCGAAACAGCCGAGCGGGGCCGGCCTGAATTTCCATACAGGATGGATGTTCGGTAAGAGTTTTACGGTTTAGAGTTTAGGGTTAGGTTCAGGCTTCATGATTTCGGGTGTCGAGTTTAGTTCGTGGGAGTTGAACCATGTGAGGCGCTAACCTTAGCATGAGCCCCGTGTGTGGTGCCGCGCCGCCGCTGCTTGCATCATGCTGTTAAAGGTCTCCACGGTCGGCGAGATTCCACCTCGCTGCTGCACTTGAGCTGTTTTCCCTTTCAGGGTGAGAGTTTTAGGTTTAAGGTCATGGAAACATTACGCGGCTCGTAAGGCGTTCGAAGGACGTGAAACCTGTGAATCTGCAAAGCTTTTCGGAGCGCAAGCGAAACCTTATGGCTACCGCAGAGTGTGGAACCTGAACCCGACAGACAGAATCTTGAATCATACACCTCGGAGGCCTCACAAGGTGGGATGAAGGTAGGTGGGATTAAGGATCCCTTATACAAGGACTCTTATTTGGGAATATCCCACCTACCTTCATCCTACCTTTTGAGGCCCCCGAACACCTGGTGCCCAAAGCCCTTCAACCCGAAACTCCAGGAACTTTAACCCTTAGGCACCACACCCTTGAAAAATCCTAAACCCCTAAACGCTAGACCCTATGAGAGTCTTACAGAACCTTTGTAAAACCAAACAACAGTTTGCAGAACACAGTTCAAGTGCTATACTATACCCCCAAACCGAATCAGACCCCGCAGCAGGGAGCTAATACAAAAGGCCGTAATAATCGTAATAGGGCTTGGTGTATCTCGTTTACTACAATAGAATGGGAACGCACAGGAATAGTATGAGAGATGATTACCTTAACTTAACCCCAAAAAACCTACCTTAAGGATTTATCTAAAGAGAAAAGATTAAGCAACCCTGAACAGGTAGGTTTCTAAGAGTCCAGGTAAGGCTTATATGGTTGGTAGTTTTACTACTATTAGTAGTTTTATTCTGACTAATATTGTTGTTATTATTATTGTATACAACTATCCAGGCTTATAGATTAAAGGCACCTTCTGCGGCTTCCATGTAGAGGTTGGCAGCGGCTGCGAGGCCATCATCACCTGGGATCTTGCCGGTGAACTCATTGACTTTAGAGTTTAGAACTACGGTTTAGGGTTTAGGGGTTTAGGGCTTTAGGGTTTAGGGCCAGAGTTTAGGGCCTAGGGTTTAGGATTCAGGTGTTACGATTTGAAGTTTAGGGTTTAGGGCCTGGGATTTAGGATTCAAGGCTTATGGATTGAAGTTTAGGGTTTAAGGCAGAGCAGGGCCGGGCTGGATTCTGTACAGCTTTCACCCGAAATATTACCGGTCATGGTCGGATCGGGTCGCGGGCTTGAAGTATCGGAGCTGGAGTTCGTAGCTTCAGAGATGCGGCTGCCTTTGGAGGGATCGTGGAAGCGTGTAGGGTTTAGGGTGCAGGGTGAGTGGAGGGTTTTGGGTTAGGCGTTGAGGGTGCTGGGCTTTGGGGTTCTAGGCTTGAGCCTTGGAAATCAATGTGCTTTGTAGTACATACGTAGATATGTACTGCTTATATATATATATATATATATATATATATATATACCTGGTCCAGGAGTCCACACAAACAGACCCTTTCGCATAAGCTCAGCATAAACCGGCAATGGGGCCACTGGCACTGATGCTGCACCTATGCCTTAAATTCTGATCCCTTTTAAACATCCTCGACCTCGTATTGAATTGAAAGGATCACAAGGCCTCTGTTGACAGAATCTCATGGGGTCCTGAATCCTGACGATTCAGTTCCCAAACCCTCTAAGCCTCTAAACCCTAAACACAGCCCTAAAGACACAACATGCTCATCGCTAACAATCCTGCATCAGGATAACTTCAAACTCTCAACCCGAAGCCGTGCAGCACCCTGAACCAACATGCTTCGCCAGCCAAGCTGCGGGCTACCCTCTCCAAGAGCGAGTTGAAAGCCTGGCAGCACAAGGGTTCAAGTATGGGGGTTCCATCGAAAGCTCCTCAGAGGGATCATCTTTAAAGTGACTCGTCAAGAGTTCCGTCAAGTTGAATAAGTTTCCTTAGAGGTATCTGTACCCATAGGCCCCAAAGTAATTCCTTTTTGGGGTTCACATATAGAATGCTATAGATAGTCCAAAAAGGAACTACTTTGGGGCCTCTGGGCAAAGGAATCCTGAAAGGGTTGCCTAAACCCTAAACCCCTACACCCTTAAGGCACTCTCAAGCTTCAAGGGTTCCTGCATGTGAAAGGCGCCTTGATCGAAGGATCCCTTTCAAGGGTGCATTAAGCGAGAGCTATATGGCGGGGGGGTTGTCCGAAAATAGGGGACCCTAATATGGTTTACTAAAAGAATAGGATCCTTACTAGAAGTGACCCCAAAATAGGGCACCCCTAATTTTCGGAAACTCCCATATACACTACCCCCCAAAGGCTCCAAGGTTATAGTAGATACTTACGCCTTGAAGGGGTCCCTATATAGCTACCTTAACCCCTAATTTTCGGAAACTCCCTTTTGGCTACACTCAAGGGCTCCTTGAGGTGATTCCTGGGCGTACTCTCGCCAAGCCTACCTTCTTAACCACAGGCCCCAAAGTAGTTCCTTTTTGGGTCCATATATAGAATCCTGTAAGGTAGTCCAAAAAAGGAACTACTTTGGGGCCTCTGGGTAACCGCAACTCTAAAAACCCGAAACCCGAAACCATAAGAACAAGGACCCCAAAACCGTGAGCCCTGAAACCCTACACCTTAAACCCAAGACCCTACCCTAAACCCTAAACCCTGGAACCCTGAAAACCAAAACCCCGAACCTCGTTTAAAACCTAAACCCGAAACCCTAAACCCAATGTACCACTCCAGCTACCAAAGTCCCAAGATCCACCGAGTAGGCATTCGGAAGGGGGTCATGTGCGTGGGTCTTCCCGGCTTGGGTTTTGCAGGTTTCTTACTGGTGGTACGGTTGATGATCTAAATCCTGCATTACCCATAATAAGGAATATGCCATAATTCCCATAGTTTAGAGTCCTTAAGGTAAGGCAGGATTTTGCCCATCAGCAGTATGAGCGTGATGGGCATTTGAGGGTTTGTCAGGTCGGGTTCTAAGGCTCCTGGGGCTCATTGGATGTCTAGGGTTTGGCTCCTTGGGGTGGTCTTAGAGCTTGGGGTGGTTTTAGAGAAGACCCTCAATCCCAAATTCTCAAGACTGAGTCCCAAACCAAAAGCACAAAAACCAACCTCTGAATCCCAAAGAGTCCTAAACCCTAAACCTTAAACCAAACTCTGAATCCCCAACAGGCACTGTGGGGCTTTCCGAAAATGGGGGGGGGGGGGGGGTACCTTAGTTTGGTGTCCTTATAATAAGGATCCTACTATTTAGGGTGCTATATTAAGGTCCCCTATTTTCGGACACTCCCCTGTAGAGGCATTCCCCAGGACCCTGGCACGATGCAGGCCTCTGCTGGCAGGAGAAGACCCACTTCCAAGGATTTTCCTGAGCTCAAAGTCGAGGCCCTGAAGGTGCTCTATGGGGTTTAGGCACAAGGCTATAGGGTTTAGGTTGGTTATGAGGATAAAGGTGTTTTTGAGGGGTTTAGGCATACGGTATAGGGCTTAGGGATTGGGAATCTGACGGTGAGGGCCTGGACCAGAGAATCGAGTCTGTAGCAAGGGGCAGGCATCTCGGCTGAGTGGTTTCGAGTCTCCGGTGGAGTTTAGAGGGTTCCTGCAAGGGATTCCTGAAAGGGTTCGCGCTTTAAGGGTTACTGCTTCAGAACCTGCAGTCTAGGGCTCACGGAGTGACTTGGGTGAGGCGCTTTTGGGGGAGGCCAAGAGAATCACATCCGAAATCCAGCAGTACGGTCTGGTTTATGGGAGTGGGGGCCTCATTCTGCGTCGGAAAGCCGGCTAGGGAATAGAAGGTTTCGCACACGGCATCAGGCTGCACAAAGAACATCCGAATCTGGAGCTGCTTTTGAATGCGCTTGAGGCTTATGCTTCAATCTGAAGGAAATGCAGGCGTCTGAACCAGTAGATTGCGGCTGCGAGATCTCGCCGCCCGATACATGTCTCGATCCTCGGCAGATTAATCTTAAGATCGAGGGCCAAAGTGGGTACCATAGCTTTTCATATATATATATATATATATACACACACATACTCACACACACATACATACATACATACATACATACATACATACATACTTACATACATACATACATACATACATATATACATACATACATACATACATACATGCATACCTTTACATACATGCCATACGCATATGCCTACATATAAATAACTACATATATAATATCATATAACACATTGAAAGTTCGAATCTCATGTGATCCGAGGGCCTTCGGCTTCACGATCCGGATTGACAGCACAAGGATGTCGAGTCTTTCAGAAACAGGGTCGTATGTCAAGGTTCTTCTAGAAGCTAAGACCATACAAGTATGCATGAACCCTAAACCCCAACCCCAAACCCTCAACCCCGAACCCTAAGCCCCAAACCTTAAACACCAAACCCTAAACCCCGAAACCCCAAACCCTAAACCCCAAACCCTGATCCCCGGCTTTCTCCTCATCCCAGGCCCTAGACCCTAAGCCCTAAAGCAATTCTATCCCAGGAGCATCATCCGGAAGGTCTTCTCATTCGGATCCAATCCTGCGCCTGTCCGCAGAAAAAAACGCAGAACGGGGGCCTTCTTTGAGGCTTCATGAAGGGGCCTTCATGTACGGTTAGTCAAGAGGCCTTGATGTAGAGTTTTGGGTTTGGGGTTTTGGGGTATAGGGCTTCGGGTCTAGGATTTTGGGTTCGGGGTTTAGGAATGCAAGGGGTCTGGGGTTTGGAGGGACTTCGGGCTGTAAGCTCTAAACGCAGCTATGACCCTTTACCGTAAACCTCGCAGGAAATCCGACCTACGACACAAGGCAAACTAAGGCCAAAAAAGACATAGCTAGCAATAGTCTCAGTCCCGATGCAAGTATGGTATAATATGCCCTAGCACATTTGCTAACCCATGTTTCCAATATTTTGGGCCCCTAAAACAGTTCGCAATCCTGCTCCCCCCATGCAAAAAGAACGGTGGCTGCTTCGGACGGAGGACCACCCGATCCCCAAGGAATTGAGTTTGAAAACCCTAAACCCGAAGCTCACAAGGGCTTGGAGATCCGGAGAAGTCAACCATTCCGAAGCCCTGAATCGGGTTTTAAGGTTTAGGGCTGATTTTTGAGCTCCTTTTTGATGCCTGCAATTAAGGTTTAGGGTTAAGGGCTCAGGGTCTTGCGGTTTAAGCTTCAGGCCAAGCAGCCTCTAATATACCCCCGATACCCACTATTACGGGCCATAAGGGCTCTACTCATTTGCGCTTGGGTGTTCAGAGTTCAGGGCTTGCCCCTTAATGCGCTCTTAGATTCCTCCTCATTATATAAGAGGTAAATATGGGCTACAATAAAAGCTAGTTGGGGGTGGTCTAGGCCGGTTTAGCACGGGGCTCCTTTAACAAATTATAGGGCTTTGTTGGGGTCTAGTTTAAGGTTCACCTGGACCCCCTACCTCTAACATACCCTAAATACCCACTATTAAGGACCATAAGGGCTTTATTAAAGGGTACCTGACCTGGGGTGTCCTGGCAGGGTTTAGGGTTTAGGATTTAGGGTTTAGGGATTAGGGTTTAGGGTTTAGGGTTCAGGGTTCAGGGTTTAGGATTGGGCCTTTGCCCTGGCTGTACCACGATTCAGCGCTCGCTAGGTCGCCCTTCCTGGCGCACTGAAAGGGGTGGGGCTGTTGTCGGAATTTCTGGGGTCTGACATGGGGTTCTTTTTTTTTGAGCCCCTTTTTCCCGAAGTCCCTAGCTGCAGCGATTTGACATGGGGTTCGGGGTTTAGGGTTTTGGAGATTTCTGGGTCGGGTATGGGGTTGAGGGTTTCGGGGTTTTGGGCTTTCTAGGCTTTGGGGGCTGAGCAACTCGGATTATAGGTAAGGTACCTATAGTTCTAAGTTCTAACTACACTTGTTTACAACCCCAGGGGATGCAGGGTTTAGGGGTCTGGGATTAACCCTAAACCCCTAAACCCCTAAACCCTAAACCCTAAAACCCTAAACCCTAAACCCCTAAACCCTAAACCCCTAAACCCTAAACCCTAAACCCTAAACCCCTAAACCCCTAAAACCCTAAACCCCTAAATCCCTAAACCCCTAAACCCCTAAACCCCTAAACCCTAAACCCCTAAACCCCTAAAACCCTAAACCCTAAACCCCTAAAACCCTAAACCCGAAACCCTAACTTCGACGGCCGAAGGCTCCCGGGGCTTATGGGCTGTTGCTCTGAAGCTCCCAGCTGCAGGGCTTGGGGATTGCAGGTTCAACACAGGGCCCCGGGCTTCCCGGAGTCAAGAGTTAAGGCAATTCAGGATTTAGGGTTTAGGCGTTTAAGTTTAGGGTTCAGGATTCAGGGTTTAGGCTTTTAAGTTTTAGGGTTCAGGATTTAGGGCTATAGGGGTTTAGGGTATTAGGGTACAGGAGCTTAACATTCCACGATTCAGGTTGCGGGGATCTGACCTCGGGCAAAGGGTTGAGGATGAGACCTTTGCATCAACATGCCTGCGTAACCTTGGAATGATCTACTGTATACCCCTAATTAGCCGCTGTGTTGGCTGTTCAACCCTGAACTAAGCCCAACCCCCCAAACCCAATCAAAACCTACAGGGGAGTTCTCTAAATTAGGGCTCTTGTTTAGGAGCCCCTTACAAAAGGACCCTATGAAATGGGCGCAAGTTTTAGAGAACTACCCACATTCTAGAAGCCCAGCCCTTGTAATCATACGCCAACGAAGGCCCAGATTCCGAGCTGCAGCCGTGATCAGCGTGTTGAATGCCTGGTTGCAGAGTTCCAGTAATGTAGGGGCCTTCACAACTAGAATAGGGTTTTGGGCTATATCATACTATAACTATATAAACGACCCCCCCCCCCCCCAAACTAGTATTGGTTGCGGAGTTCGAGCAATATGGGGTGGGGTTTAGGGGTATGCTGTACTACATTTCCGAAAGGGGCCCCCAGGAACTATATCTGTAAATACTAAAAACCTTCTAAAACCCTAAACCCTAAACCCTAAAACCCTAAACCCGAAACCCTAAAAGCCTAAATCCTCAAGTTGCCGGTCTGGGGTCTTTGGACAAGGCCCTTCATGACCTGTCCACCCTCGGAACGGCTCCTGGCACTACACCTTTATGGGAGTTTCGGAAAATTAGGGTACCGTATTTTGGGGGATCCTCATAGGATCCTACTATTTAGGGTGCTATATTAGGGTCCCCTGTATTTTCGGAAACTCCCTTTCTTCGGTCCGGCTAGAAGCCTTCTAGAGCCCTTCTGGGAACTTTGAAAATCCTTACGATCCCTAACAGTGCAACTTCTACATCCGGGCACTCTGAAGGGCTGAGGTACGCCATGAAGCCTTCAACGCATCGCCGGATGCTCCCATCTTTTTTCTTGCTGCAGTCTTGCCCCCGCGCCCATTCCAACAGCAGAGAAATAGTACCAGTGAGTTGCGCCAGTTGCGGGTTTTGTGCTGGTGGTACTTGTCAATCTCCAGCTCCGCAGAACCATACCAGTCATGGTACTTATCGTGCCACTGACTCTGGCTGCGCTCCGTGTCCAGCTCGAATGCCAGAACATGTGTGCTAGCCATAATGCACACCTTTGTGAATTTTTGAGCTCTCGGAACCGGAACCCTACCAAATCTCGTAAAACCCCATGAAGCCCTATAAACCCAGACCCTGAGCCTGAAATTCCCTAAAAGCCTAAACCCTAAAACCGTGAACACCTAAACCCGCCCCTCGCCGATGTTTTCGAAAGCTGCAATAGACCCTGAAACCCGAAACCTTAAGCCCCAAACCCTCAACTAACCTTTGGTTAGTAGGGAATGGAAGAATGGTAGTAATAGTAGCTATAATTGTACCCCATTCCTCCATTCCCTACTACCCAAAGGTAAGTAAATACTGAAAGGATCATGGGACTTAGTAACTACGGTCTTAATTAAGGTATCTGTACATATAACCACTTATAACCCCAATTAAGGCACAGTCCCTAGCCCGAAACCTTAAGCCCCAAACCCTAAACCCAAAGCCCCTCGCGGAACTCCCAAGGGCCCTTTAATAGAGCCCTTATTGCCCTTAATAGTCGGTATTTGGGGCATATTAAAGGGTAGTTGGGGGGGCATTTCTAGTTTTGGGCTTGGGGTTTAGGGTTTGGGTTTAGGGTTTAGCTTTTAGGGAATAGGGTTTTGGGTGTAGGGTTAGGGTTTAGGGTTTGCAAACCCGAAACCGTAAGCCCCAAAAACCTTAAACCCTAAACCCTAAGCCCCTCCGGGAACTCTCGCCTGCACATCGGCCTTAAGCCCTAAAGCCATCGCTCGCTGATACCAGCGCTTCGCCAGCGCCAGGTCCACCTGAAAAGGGGTCATTGTAAAGGGATCGATAAGGGTTCCTTTAAAGGGGTCTATAAGGTTTAGGGGTTTATGGGTTTAGGCTTTCAGGGCTTCGGGGTACATATGTATATATATATATATATGTACTTATATTTATGTATTCATAGACAGATAAATAGACAGACAGACAGATGAATACGTAGATTCTGACGTAGATAGATGGGTAGGTAGGTCGGTCGGTGGGTGGGTAGATAGGTCGGTAGGTCTGCAGGTCGGTAGGTCGGTGGGTCACTAGGTAGGTACGGTTGATGATAGAAATCCTGCATTACCCATAATAAGGAATAATACCATACTTCACATAATTTAGGGTCCTTAAGATAATGCAGGATTTGTATCATCAACAGTAGTAAGCCCTACTAAACCCTGAAAGGTAGATAAGTGGTCACTAGGTAGCTGGCTGGCTAGTTCGCTAGGTAGGTAGGTAGACGGATGGATGGATACATGTAACGATACAGAGATAGGAAGGCAGATAAACGGACAGACCGACAAATTGTTGTGGTGCATACCTTATGACTTTACACCATGGTTTCGGGTATGATGTCTCTTTCTTCTTACAGTGTTGCGCTGTCATGCATCGGTTCGGCCGACTGAACCCTCCGTACAGGCCGAAAGAGTTTGACTAAACAATCCAACCCCAGACCCCGAAGAGGATCCTGTTTTGCAAAGTCCCACCTGAGCAGCCGCATCCTGCCGAGCTTCCAAAAGGCTGGCTTCGGAAGCACCAATCTAAGGCTTTTTCTTGCTGCGGGATGTTGACGTCCATCCATACTATTACTATTACTATTACTATTACTATTACTATTACTATTACTATTACTATTACTATTACTAGTACTAGTGCTAGTGCTAGTGCTAGTGCTAGTGCCTGCTAGTGCTAGTGCTAGTGCTAGTGCTAGTGCTAGTGCTAGTGCTAGTGCTATTGCTATTGCTATTGCTATTGCTATTGCTATTACTATTACTATTACTATTACTATTACTATTACTATTACTATTATATACTATTACTACAGTAGAGTTTAATGTGAGGGCGAGGTTGATGGATTTTTCTCACGCCCTGTACTCGAATAGCGCTCAGCCTCCCACACTGCGGGGTCAGTGTTCCAGCATGAGGTCGCCGTTACTTCGGCTGCTCGCATCACGCTTAGGGAATCGGAATCTAGTTGAAGGATTCCCGCTGGGATTTAAAAATCCTCTGCGAAACGTTGAAGAAGCTGGCCATCTGGGGATGCTGAGCTTGTCAGATTCGGGTTTAAGCACACGAGAGTTGGGATTAGGGGGCTTGGGCTCCGGGCGTTGAGGATCTACATCACATGAGTTCTGAGCATCTTGAGACCCTTGGACTTAAGAGAGAGTGTAACCCTCAAACTGGGGGCCAGGCTACAAAATCAGTACCCGTGTATCCAGTATTATGGAACGTAAACCTTGCAGCCAGGGATCGTGATCTACGAGTTTGTGAGGTTTGATGGATATGCCCTCTAAGCCCGATAGGTTCAGGTCATAATGTAGGAACCTGATTAAGAAACCCTGGGCCTATATCCCCCAGTATATTCGGATTCATATCAGGAACCCTAAGCAAAGGCCCAAGGTTTCTTCATCAGGTTCCTACATTACCCTAAACCCTAAACCCTAAACCGTAAACCCTAAACCCCTGTTCTTTGGTCGGGCTTGGTGCTGCGGGTACAAGTCGGAAGTCCAGCAGCAAGTTCAGCACCGGCTGTGAAGAGCTGCGAAGTAGCTCCTCGCAACGAGCGGTTCTCTAAGCGTTCTACCTTAGGGGATCTATAAGAGTGCTATAACACAAGGGCGTTTCACTACAGAGTAAGGGGTTTCTAGGGTTCGATACGGTAAGCAAGGTTCTAGGTACATCAGTTAGGGTTACAAACAACTTTAGCTATGGTTGGCTTGTTTTTATCCAGATAACTATAAGTCCTATGATCCTTTTAGACTAATGCTTTCGGGTTCAGGTGCTCGGATGATTACGGGTGTGATGCTTTACGCAGCACTAGAGTCTTGAGTGTTTTAGGGATTAAGGTTGCGAAAGCACTAAGCCCTGGACCCTAAACTTACCTTTGGTTAGTAGGGAATGGAGGAATAGGGTACAATTATAATAATAACTACTACTACTACTACTACTACTACTACTACTACTACTACTACTACTACTACTACTACTGCTACTACAACTACAACTACAACTACTTCTACTTCTACTTCTACTTCTACTACTTCTTCTTCTTCCATTCCCTACTAACCAAAGGTAAGTAAAGTGGCTACCCGAAACCTCCCGGCTTTGGACCTTGGGGCAAACGAGTGGAGGAGTTCTCGAGACATTGCCTTCAGGCGTCCGTGCTGTAAGCGTCAGACTTCAATTTTTCTGGGATAAGCGCCGTCGTGTCTACCGGATCCCCGGTAACGGGTTCAGGGTTTAGGGTAAGGCTTGAGTAGTTGGGGTATCTAGGATTCTTGAATTAAGGCCCCTACTCCTATGTGCCGGGCTCCATGTTAGTGCATTGGACGTTCGAACTAATGCTGCATGCGAGGTTGCACCTGCGCAAGTCTCAGAGTCAGCGTTGTGTTGCAATCAGTTGTCTACACCTTCAAAAACCCTACCCCAAACCCTAAACCCTAAAGACTACGTATACACTATACCCTACACACTGAATTATAAACCACGTGAGCCTTTAACTCCACACTCCCAGACCCTAAACCCTAAACTCCCCAAACGCTAAAACCCTGAACTGCTGTCTCCCTAAGCCCTAAACTCAAAGCTCATAGACCCCAAAAATTGAAATCTGAGACTTGAGAAAGAAAACAAAGCCCTAAACCATGAATCTCGCATTCGGAAAGTTCGTAAACACGAACTCTAGCCCTGCAAGAACCCTGGAAGGAAGGGCTTAGGGTTTGAGGGTTTAAAGTGTACCTTGATAACTAGAAGAAGGTTTTGGGGAATATTCTACTTTAAAAATTAACCAGGAACCCCACAAACTAGTATCAGTAATCATTAAGTTAAGGCCCCTATATTATTAGGTATGGAACACTGTAATCCAAAGGATTCCTCGTACCACTCCGCCGCATCCTCGAGGTCTCCTGAGGTCGCTGCTGCCTGGAGTTTCGCTCATGGGCTGGATGCCAACGGATTCTCTAGGATTTTGGGGGCTTAGTGAGGGCACACTTTCTCCTAATGTTTGGCGGGTATAAGGGAACCCAACATAGAAAGGGCAAAAGGGAAGTACTGGGAACTTCGCATTGGAAGACGCAGGATGTTGGCCCTAAACCCTGAAAGTTGGGTTTTGGTGTCTGGGCTCGTCAAAGCCTGAGCAGGTCGAACCGCAACATTTGGGAGTGCGGGTCCTGTCGGTTATGGGTTCAGGGTTGGGGCTTTAAAACCCTAAACCAGACACCCCAAACCCTAAAATGTAACATCTACATCAACCCCGCGATCGATGGTGGTACGAGGTGTCAGTCATGGCCTCGACCAGCGCCGCAATGGTGAAGCTTGTCGGATAGAGTCCCGCCCTGGTGGCCTCCAACTCATTGTACAGAAAACAGCTGAGGGTTTGGAATTTAGAGTTTTGGGATTTGAGTCTTGGGTTTAGGGTGTACAAACACGCTATGCTCGAAAAGGAGAGAGATAGAGAGCGAGCTTGCTCTCTCTAGATGGGCGTTTCTTGTTGGATGTTGCTGCGTCATTCGTTTCGCTAATCAGATTGAAGGTCCCTTATCTAGGGGTCCTGGTGAGAAACAAAATGAACTGTTTGGGATTTGTATTAACACCCCCAAACCTGAACCCTAAAAGCCTAAAGCCCGCCCCAACCCTGACACCCTCAATCCCTAAATCCAAACCCAAAAACACAGGTCACTGAAGCACCGGATAGCGGCTAGTGTAAACTTCAGGATGGAAGCCTTAAACCGTGGGCTTTTGTTTACACCACGGTTTTAGGGCTTCCATCCTGAAGTTTACACAGGCTTAAACAAACCCACGGTTTAGGGCTTCCATAGGGCCTGGGCTTCCATAGGGCTTAGGGTTCAGGGAAAGATTGGTACTGGAAGGGAAGACGAGTCGGGCACATTTTGATTTTGTGGGTTGCAAAATCAACCCAACGCCCAAAATCCCCGATTTTGGGTGTCGTCCTGCTCCTAAACCCTACACCTTGAAGATTGTGCCGAGAAACTTCGCGAGAGGAACAGCTTGTAAGTTACACTGCCAGCTAGAGCAATCAATCATGGGCAGCTGAATTTGGGCCTGTTGACTACCGATTGTTTTTTGTGTGTGCGTGTATGTGTGTGCATGTGTTTCTGGGTGAGCGGGGGGATGTGTGGTTCTCAAAAAGGGACGGCCCAAACCGTAAACCCTAAAGTAGTTACTTAGTTGTGGTTTAGCCCCCAAGTCGCCTGGTCGAACCATCGTCGTGCGGCCGCTAGCCTCAGAGGCGGCTCGAAGAATTCCCTTCCAAAGCAGAAAATCCCAAAAGCTCCGGCCCCAGGGACTTTTTGGGGTTGGGGACTCAGGGTTTAGTGTTTAGGGGTGTGAGGGCTTGGGAAGTGTAGGTACTTAGGGAGTTTTGGGCTTGACGGCTTAAGGAGTTTAGGGAGTTCAGCTACGGCTTAGGAAGTTTAGGGTTTAGGGTGTAGGGAATTTAAGGGCTTAGCGCTGTCATCTCCATGCCCTTCAGTGTTTGCAGGGTAACATCATCTTCTGCCATACGCCGCCGGAGCCTGCGCGTTTAAGTAGGATGTTCTAGTCTTCTCTCCCGATATCAGTCCAGCGACTTAGCCTCATGTCTGCCGGCTGGCTGACCTGCATCTTTCCCTTCAAGGCCGTGGAAATGGAGGGAACCCCACCAAAGCATCAAAATCGTCGGTTTTGCAGCACCCGCTCCTTTTACGGAAACCATTCCTAAGGCCCTGTGTATTCCTTGGATGTCCGGCTTCCAAGGCTGAAGACCTTCCAGACCAAAACTTTCCCACCTCCCCACGCCCCCCCAACCCTCAACCCATGCCCTCTGCTCTCTCTTTTACTCCAGCTCAATTAGCCAGACGTAACAGCGTTTCCATGCCCCTTTGGGGTGGAACGTTCTGTTTGAAAAAAATTCTCGAAGCGGGTGATACCGTTCGCTTGAAGTGAGCGTCTTGCAGTCTTTCGACCAGCGTTTCACTTGTGCTCGGTGGTCTCGCTCCTCACCATGGGCCCGGACCGTAAGCGACCAGCCGGTCCCCTTCGTCTTGCTGGGTCTCATGACGAGAATCGGCTCGCGCCACCGATGCGTCTTGAACGCCAAGCAATACTTCAGGTGCTCCTTGACGTCCGGAGGGAGCCCATTCCTGGTCGTGCAGACACACAATGGTAGCACTGAAAGAAATTAGATCACCAAGCATCTTGTCGGTGATATCGGTTGAAGAGCTGGTAGCCTCGTCAATCTTCGGCTTCACTTCATCCCCGATTTCGATTGAAGAGCTGGTAGCCTCGTCAATCTTCGGTTTCACTTCATCCGCTTTGTAACCGCCCTTCGATGCATTCTTAGGAGCCATAGCTTTGAGAGTGGTGACTTCTAGACACAAACTGAGGTCCCCGCTTGAAGTGGAAGGCCTCGACTGTGCCGTTGCAGCAGCCGCGACGTTTCACCTCTTTCTTCTCGTGCTTGCTCAAGACCTGCACGAGACTTACTTTGAGGACATTCGCCTTCCAGCCGATCCCGGCTCTTGGGGCTCATGCCTGATGCAAGAATCGAGAGCTTGGGGTTCGCACGAGGAGGTTTGCGCCAGAAATCTGCAATCACACGGGACCTGTAGGTATGTGGAGCCCAATGCCGAAGAATGCGGTGCCCTCACTTCAATCGAAGCTTCATCGACACTGAAATCAACGTCGGTTGGCTGAAGCGATGTTCCGAAACGCATTGTGTGCACGGGCTCGGCTGCGGACTCTGGATTGTCATGTTGGTATTGCGACTGATCTTGGCGGTAAACCCAAGCGCGGTCAGACAACCAGACAACCCAGGGTTTCGGGTTTTCTGGTCGTTCGGGTTCGGGGTTGAAGAGTCTGCAGGATTTACAGCTTGGGATCTCTAGGGTTTGGGTCGAGTGTTGAGGGTCGTACGGGTGTAGGGTTGAGGTATCTGGGGTTTTAGGGTTTCACTTTGGTTTAGAGTTTTTTGCGTCTCCAAGACGCTGGTGCTACCCGCTGCTACCCTCTTCTAGCATGCCTGCCTCGCTACGACTTCTTTGGGTTTAGCGGTTTAGGGAGTTTAGGGGTTTAGGGATTTGCTTAAGGGAATCACACTACGGAGCCTGAAATAAAAGCAGGTCCCATAGGGTTCAAGTAAACCCGACATCTCGTCAGCGAATTTCCAGCCGGCTTCGCCACCATTTCTTTGCAGCTCCCTTGGTGCTAAAAGGAGCGGCCGGTGGCACGCGCAAGGTTGCCGGCGGATGAAGGGCATCGCAGCATCAGCTTCTTGCACCTACAGCCCTAAACCCCTAAACCCTATGAATCATAAAGGACCTCACGCCTTACACCCTAAAGGGGAGTCGAACCACAAACCCTACAAACCCTGCAAACCCAAAACCAAGAAGACCTATAACCCTACAAACCCTAATACCAAAACCCTAAAATGGAACCCTGTATACCCTATAAACCTATAAATCCTAATCCCTAAACCCTAAAATACAGCCCTGTATACCCGATAAACCTATAATCCCAAGTTCATCCCTAAACCCTACAATAGAACCCTGTATACCCTATAACCCTATAATCCCTAATGCATATATCCTAAGATAGAAATCCCTAATCCCAAAATCCTGAGATACCCTAAGCCCTAAACCGTAAACCCTAAATCCTAAACCCTCATCCCTCATCCCTAAGATACCCTAAACCCTAAACCCTAAACCCTAAAGCCCTAAACCTACAAGTACCTGGCGTTGGAGAAGCATTGCCAATCAGAAGACGAGCTGCACTCTCGGTGCAGCAAGGCGGCCAGTATCTCGTTGAACGGCCGCTGCGGGTCACTGACCGCGTCAGCTAACTCATGCTTCAAACCATAGCGTTGCAGGCCGTTCATCACAGCTTCCAAGATGTCGATGCACAGCTTGACCTTACTCTTCGAGTGTTGGAAGCTCGCGCGCCCCAAATCTCGACTGAAAGCCACCTGAGCAGCAACTCCCGTCAAAGCCCGGACTTCTCTTTCACCGAACTGAGACTTGCTCCAAGCTTTCACGGTGGACAAATAAGAATTCGCCATGAGCTCTTCGAAGAAATTGGAGTCTAGGCCTTTGAAGATCCGCACATCTGTTCCTGGCCAGAGACGCTTCATTGTTTTGAGCACCTGAAGAGCCGGGGCGTAGGCTTCCGACTTGCATCTAGCTTCCAGCAATTCGAGAATTTTTCGTTCTCTCATGGCGCTCGGGTGCTCGGCCAGAGCGAAGGGACGTCTGCCCGGAGAAAAAGTTCGTTCGGGCGCTCGAACACATCTTGTCTGCTGGAAGGGCAGTTCACAATCACTTGAGCCAAATACGCAAACAGAGCAGGCAAGACAAAGTGCGCGGTTGTCAAAAATTCAAGCAGTGCACAAGCAGACTCATGCGAAGGCATAGTCCAGGCGCAGAATTCTTTGAGAGATTCAAACTCTCCAGATTCATTAACGTCTCTGACAATTCCCCACACTAGTCGTATGTTCAAGTCAAACAAAGCCAGGCGGGTGGACATGGGATCAGGGATGCTCTGTTTGACCGGGATGCCTAGCGCTCCACCAAGCTCTGTAGGGATGACCCGCAAACTGGCCATGATCAAGTGCTCTTCCATGGACCCACTCAGTCGGAGATGGAGAGGTGCTTCTCCCGTGAGTTCCAGAGCGGCCACCATGAAACTCAAGAAGATCAAGCAGATCCATGCTGGGCATCCAGCAGAGTTGATGTCCAGAGCCAAAGACGTCACTTTGTCTTCGGCATCAATGTACGACTCAAGGAACCCTCTTGGCGACAAAATGGCCTTAGCTGCTAGTTCCCAGAACGATGGGCAGGTAGATGCTCGCACCACAAACTCATTTAGGAAGATGTATTTCTTCAGGCCCTTCAGCGACTTCGAGATAGCAGTTTTGATCAAGAACCGCTCCTGAAATATGCGTGAAGAGGCTTTGAGAGTGTCTGACACTCGTTGGACGAATCCACGCAGGCTGTTGTCCTCCTTTCTCGTCAGTTCTGCTGCGTTGATGATGTCGTCCATGAAGGTCAACGTGTGGGTGTCCCGGGAAATCAAGCCTTGATCATAGAGGACCCCGTTTACGCCTCTCTGCATCGACCGGTGGGCTGCGGTATCAGGGAATATTGTAAATCCTTGAAAGGTTACAGACTGGCGCACATCCACCCAGTGATGGCTTTTGTCTGCCGCCTTGCGTCTTGTCCCAAAAGTGAGGAGATGTGAGTCAGAGGCTCCCACTTCGAGCTTTGAGAACAAAGTGCTCCAAGTGCCTACTCGGAGGCCGACGCTGCCTTCCACCATCCTGTGCACGATGCCTATGGCCTGATGTATTTGGGATTCCGACCACGCAACACGGTCGCTGCTCTCCACGAAACGGAGACGCCCACCGTCTAAACCCTAAATCCTAAACCCTAAACCTAAGATAGAACCCCTCGCTCGAGACCGAGGTGCTCCCCCCGCCGCGACGTCTGCCGAACGAGCGCCTCGAAGGCGCGCCGCGCCGCGCTCTCCCGGAGCATCCTCGGCGTGGAGTTCTTAAGGGTTCTATACTTAGAGGGGTCCCTGTTAAGGGATCTATAGGGCCACTATAGGTGTAGGGTTTAAGGTTTAGGGGTTAAGGTTGTTTTTTTTAGGGTTTAGGGTTTAGGGTTTAGGGTATATACTTAAGGGGTCTATACTGGGAGGATCATGGGACTTAGTAAGTAGGGTTATAAGTCCCTTATTTGGGCTTATAAGTAATTATAAGTACAGTTACCTTAATTACCCTAAATCCAAAACCCTAAACCCTGCCAGGACCCCCCAAGTACCGTTTAATAAAGCCCTTATGGTCCCTAATAATGGGTATTTAGGGTATGTTAGAGGGTAGTTGGGGGGTCCAGGTAAGGTTTAGGGGTTAAGGTTGCTTCTTTTCTTTTAGGGCCTCTTTCGATCTGCTGAATGCGTCTCAAAAGCCCTTTTGGGCAGGCAACAGGCATTCACTAAGGGGTTAAGGTTTAGGGTTTAGGGTATTAGTTGTTCTAGGCTTCAGGAGGTAGGAGTTTAGCAGTAGTTAGCATTTGGGATTTAAGGGCTCAGATACTCAACGCTGAATCGCAACAGCTGAAAGCAAAGGCAGCGCGGTTTGGAGCGTCAAACCCTAAGGACCACATGCTCCACGTGTTGTCTTGTACAAGCCCTCAACACTAAACTGAAAACCATGAAAAGGACATGCACCTCAAACCTGTCTTAAGGTTCATTGGAAGCCACAACTTGGGCCACAACATGAGCCCTACCGAGGGATCCCCTACTTGCAATATCACGGGGATTAGAATGCAAGGTTACACAGGGTTGAGGTACAATGGAAATACAACCCAAACCGAACCCTAAAACATTGTCAAAACCCTGCTAAACTCATAATGCTAAACCCTGAATGCACCAGCCGAAGTGATACTAAAGCATATACTATAGACCCCTGTTACCATAATAAGGAAACCTATATGTTATACTATAGATCTATTATGGCAACTTAAGTTAAGGTCCTTCACCAGAACTCCTTGCAATATAAGGGCCTGAATAATTCGAACAGGGTTTTGGGGCCCGCTATACTTTAATCAATCAACTGGTAATAAGGAACCCCCCAAAATTGTTAAAGCCTTGCTAAAGCTTGTGCCCCTTACTTTCCGTGCAAAAGCCTTAAATCCTTAACAACCCTAAGCCGTAGGCCCTGTTTGAATTACAGCCTGTGCCCCTTCGCTCTGCTTGCAAAAACCCTAAATCCTTAACCTTAAACCCTAACAGCCTAAACCCTATTCTAGTCAACGCCCGTACCCCTTCACTTTGCTTGCAAAAAACCCTAAGCCCTAACAACCTAAACACTAAACCGTAGGCCCCCGTATTAATTGAAGCCTGTGCCCCTTCACTTTGTGTACAAGGCCAGGCTTCTGCAGTAGGATGCCCGTGGGCTCTGCACCAGCCTGAACGGCACGCTCGATCCATCCTCGCAACTGCAAAAGAGGACTGAGAGGGCTTAGGGTTTATGAAGAATTAGAGGGTAATACAAGGGCCTCAATCATTAGGATAGGGTTTTGGGGTATATTATACTGTAATTATTATGAGGAACCTCAATATCGTATAGGTAATTTATTGAGGCCCCTATATTACAGCGTTTAGGGTATAGGGTCCAGAAATATGGGGCATAAGGTTGCGGTCAGAACTTTGGCTCAAGCGATCGCGGGTATAAGGGTCGCCACATGCTAATGTGGGAACCTGATTAAGAAACCTTGGGCCTTTATTAATTTAAGGTTCCATATATTAATCCAACTATCCTCGGGTTATCGGCGCAGGGTTTCTCAATCAGGTTCCTACATTATGCTGGATTGTTCAGGCATTGGAAACACTAATATGAGGACCTTAATGACTTGATTCGAGTTCATTTAAAAGGGCCGATGATATAGGGGATAGGGTTTTGGGGACCATTATACTTCAATTATAGTATGGAACCCTCAAGCTAGTATTGGTAATCCATGAAGGCCCTACATTAACAGCTTGAGCCGCAAGTGTGTTATGGGGTTTAGAGCGAGTGCTGCATCTCGAATTGAACGCACATTCACCTGGTTTTAACTGTAGGCGATCGGTAGGATTTCCGGTTCTCCATAAGTCTGAAAAGTCCCCTTTCTCCAGTTTGAAGATCTACTCCTGTTTGATCCATTTTCAATTTTAGGGTAGGGGATCCGTGTATACTGTCTTTGCGGAACTGGATCCCACGATCAGAGTATTGAAGGACCCGAGTCCTTCACGGTACTGCTGACGAGCAAAACCCTGCAGTGCTGATACGGTTTAGGGACGTTTAGGGTTTAAGGATTCAGGATGTAGGATCCCTAAACCCCAACCCCCAAACCCCTTAAACCCTAAACACAAGCAATACGCAGTAGCTCACATAGCTCTCCATCAGCCCCGTCGTGTTTATGAAACCTCTCTCACTCTGGGTCACGAGATGCCGAATCCTTCGTGGAAAGCACAATATGTTGAACAACCGCGGGGAGCAGGTGTAAACCCCAACACTCCGGGCCCGGTGCCTACATCCTAAACCCTCTCAACCCTGAAACCTGACCCAGAAGCCTGAACCAAAAAGCGTATAGCTTAAAGCCCGAACCCTGAAAACCCTGAACCCAGACTCCTCGAGCCCTGAACCCTAAGCCCTCGACTAACCTTGCCCAAGATCCCTAGGTTGTACATAGCGTCATTGATGCAAGGAGTTAGGTCCCACGAGCAATGACATATGAAAAATATATACATATATGTGTGTGTATGTATGACTGTACATAAAATCATACGTCATACACATTCAGACCTTACATACATACAGACATACATGCATACATACATGCATGTAGCATACAAAAACAAATACATACTGCAAACATGCTGGCATGCATACATACATATCTACAGACATGCATCTTTAAACCTCTATGTATGTGTATATATATATATATGCATAGAGATGTACACACACACAGATATATATATATGTATATATATATATATATGTATACATATATATATATATATATATATATATATGTATGTATGCGTACATGTATGCCTGCACACAGATATGCATACATGCTGTTATATAAGTACACATGCATACATGTGTATATATCTGTATACATACAAACAAACACTTACTTACAAAAATATATGCACATATACATGCGCATAGGCGGACACACCTACATGCACATATGTGAATATGCATATAAGCACCTAAACATAAACATACATATATACATATATATATATATATACATATATATATATATATATATATATATGTATGCACATATGTACATACATGCATACGTACATACATACATACATATATACATACGTACATACATACATACATACACATATACATACATATATGCATGTGTGCACATATGCATGTACACAGGTATACGTACATAATCACATATATACACAAAGGTATTGACACCTGCATGTAATACAGATATACAGATACAGATATGTACACGTATACATATCAGATGTATATATGTATATATGCATGTATTGTTATATAAGGACTCTCCACCTACACCTCAAACCCCAAAAAACACCCTCCGAGGGTACGATTGCTTGAAACTGTCAAATCGTGAGATCGAGCTTCGCTCGGACAGAGGCGACTCTGCTTGCTGGAGGGAGACGCTCAGCCTGGTTGAGGTTATATAATAAAATAATAGGGGCCTTAATAATTCGAATAGGAATTTGGGGCATAAAAAAGACAAAGAAGTGTCGGCAATTATTTAGGCCCCGAAAGTTCGGGTTGCGACCGGTTCCAAAGGTTTGGCGCTTAGAGTCTGGAGTTTAAGGTCATGGTTTCTGTATTCCAGTGTTTGGCGTCCACGACTCTTGAGGTGCTGGGGTTTAAGCTCTCGGATTTAGAGTTTAGGGTCTCAAGTTTGTTGGTTGGTGTGCTTCATGGGTTTACTGCGACCTCACCGTTTTTTAGGCTTGGATGGATTTCGGAAACCTTCTTCACGATGTGAAATTCTCTCGAGATGGGCTATTCCAGATTAGTTGGGGTTCCTTGTTCCTATTGCTTTCGGGATATTTTTCAACTTTAGGAGTACCGTAGATCATGGCCAGCGCATGGCAAAGCAACTTCGGCAGCTTACAGCTAACCTCTTACGGCTTGCATTTGGGAGGTGGAGCTTCGCCGAGATGTGGGTCTTGGCCTCGCGGTGTGTAATTATTTAGATTCCCTGAGAAAAGATGCGAACAGAACAAACATGATAAACCATGTGTCTTTCAAGTGTTGGTTGAGACATCAAGTATCGGTATAGGCTTTCATGCTGCGGGCTTTTCATTCAGGGTCTATAGGCAGCACCCCCTGAGTACACTATGTCGTGAAGAACCATACATGCGAAGACACGTTAAGATGTCCCAGGCCCTGACGCACAAGAGCTCGAAAGCCTCAACTCCAACCTTACAGCCTATAGCTCGACTCTAATCCCAAAACTCGCAGCCGTACATCCCAAACCCGGAGCCCTCAACTCCCAATCCTGTATGGGAGTTTCAGAACTATATAGCAGCCCAACAAAGACAAACAAAATCACGAGATGCTTGTTGCAAGTGTAGGAAAGGGACTCCGATGCCTATGTCGCTCTCAAACAAGGTAGGCTCCGCATTAACGTGATGATGAACTCCGCTACGGAAGGGACTTGAGTAGAGAGCCACCCAAAAACCCAAATTCCCTGATCTCGCCAAGCATGGCACCAAAGCCGAACGCCGCAAAGCTTTAAACCATTAACCCCCAAAGCATGGCCCTGAAACCTACATAAAAGAAACTCAAAAGCCTAATCCCTGCAGCCTCGCAAGCCCTAAACCCTAAACCCCTAAATCCTAAACCCCTGAACCCTACACGTATCAAGCCACGCTAAAGCCCATGACCGCGAGAGCCAAAAGCCTTCGCACACCGTGAACCCTAAAACTCCTAAATAAAGAATCAAAATTCGAAAGATGTTCCCCAAAATCCTAAACCAAAACAAGCATGAAGCCCTCACAAAACCTTGAAGATAAAACCCTTTTATGAAACCTCATTATGAAGCAATTATAAACACCTAAACCCTAAGTCCCAATAAAGCCCTATACAGAGATCTCAACGCCCCTCTCCGACCGGGTCACAGTTTGAGGATTTAGGGTTGTTAGGCCTAAACCCTTGAACCCTTAAACCCTATAAACCCTAAACCCTTAAACCCTAAACCCTTAAACCCTAAACTCTAAACCCTTAAACCCAAAACCCTAAACCTTTAAACCCAAAACCCTAAACCTTTATCGCTTCCGGGTCGCAGTTTGAGGAAGGTTCCCTGGTCCGGCTTCGCCTGGAGCAGCTCGCCCACTTGAAACCTGAGGTCGCGCGTTTGATGATCTAAATCCCTAGGGTTCCTTTAAAGGTTTAGGGTTTAGGGTTTAGGGTTTAGGGTTTAGGGTTTAGGGATCCATAGGGGTACCTTTAAGAGGCTCCTTTGAGGGATCTATAGGGCTTAGGGGTTTAGGGTTTAGGGTTTGATGATCTAAATCCTGCACTACCTTAAGGGCCCTATACCATGGGAATTGTACTATATTACGTATTATGGGTCATGCAGGATTTATATCATCAGCCGAAGTACTCCAGGGTGTCTGTTGCAAAGTTGCCAGCGCTTCGAGGTTTCAGAGTTTAGGGTCTAGGGAGTTTCAGGATTGGGGAGGAGTTTTCGGCTTTGAGCGGCTGTACGTGGAGGATTCTGATTCTGATTCTGAAAGGCGAGTCGTGTCCAGAGGGACGCAGCCCAAAACTTGCAACTTACAAAACAGGTGAAACGGCGGTTGGGCGTTGCAACCAAAACTCCTGCGCTGACTCCCGAGCACCTTCAACGGAGGCTTGAGCTATGTGGTCCATGACCCAGCTCACAGTGGTGGGAGAGGGACGAAAGAGTCTGGCAAGTCTAGCCAGGTCTAAGTCCTCAGAACCTTCCCCACCGGTGATTTCAGTGTAAATGGGTGGTCTAGGCCCGAAGGCCTGCTGCACAGGCAAGGCTGCAACATAGGCACCCCAACATCCGCCTCTGAGCTGACGCATTGCTTTGACCTCAACACTTTCAACCTCCGTAATCTGTTCAACAGAAAGAGGCGGGAAGACGTGTAGCAAGCGCGCGAGGCAGGATGAGGAATGCTTCAGGTGGGCCTGAACACGGCGCACCGAATGATAGTGCTTCATGCAGGCATGGCAGTGCGACCCTAGTGCATAGTGCCGCGAAGGGCTGAGGCGGCCATGTTTGCGCGCCAAATGCACGCCTAAGTGTTTTCTCAGGACGAAACGGTCGCCACATAGGTCGCATGCGAACGGCCTCTCCTCGGATAGTGGGCGTGGGAGCCTAGCTCCGGTATGTGAGGGTGTCCATGCCATGAGGTCCTCACAGTATCCTCGGATGGCCTGTTTGACGCGTGACTTCCACCACATGGGTGAGTCCTGCATCGATTCTACTAGCGCGGTTATTGGGCACGGCATGCGGAGCAAAGCAGCCGCAGCTGGAACATACACTGCTACTGCTTTCAAGTCCAGGAGGAACATGCCCAACCAGGACTTCTGAGGGGCCTGCAGCCAGTGGGTGTGAAGGAGATGCAGGAGCGCTCCTGGTCCTTTTTGTAAGAGTCGCCCAAAAAAGGATGCCCTGGCCTGGGCTAACGCTAGTAGTGGGGACGGGGCGCGGGCGGCCTGGAGGACAGCGTAGCTGTGTGGGCTGTCCTCCCTGTCCTTCCATCTCAACAGTCCTCGCCAGAGAAGCACGTAGTGTCGACACCAAGTCCTGCGGTGTTGCGACGCATGTAAGTCAATCGTCGCACTGGAGAACGTGAAACGGGAAAGGACGAGGCTATGGAGAAGCGTCCGGCGGAGGCTGAGCGGAACCTGACTGTTAGAGAACAGCTTACGACTGAGGGGACGCAGCATGCCGTGAGCAGCGGCGACTCGGAATCGTATCTCAGGGTCAGGTGTGGAATTGGCCACAGTAATGCTCCCCAGATGCCGATAGGCGTCAATGACAGGCAGTCGATGTGTGGTACACGCGACTGCGTCGCTGACAAGTATGTAGGGTTTATCCTCTTCGTCGACCTGGATATGTGGGCCCTCAGTACGTGAGCAATTGCTCGAGAGGAGCGCCGCTGTTTTGTCGCGCGCAAAAGTAAGGGTCATGCCCAGACAGGTCGCTTGCTCCACAACCAGGCTGGTGGCTCTTACAACCCTATCTATAAGATCGGCCGATCTTGGCGCGGTTTGGAGGTGGGTGTAATCATCTGCCCAAGCCGGCAGGCCAAGTGTGGACACCGCTTCCCAGGTGTGCCAAGGTGGGGGAGACGAGGCCTCTGGGACAGGCGTTGAAAGTCCTTTCAGGGCCAAGGCCTCCTTCACAGCCCGGACGTAAGACCCAAAGGTAAAGGCGAAGAGGACATCCGCCAGGGGGTCCCCTGGTCGGGACCCCCTGGCCGTGAGCATTGCTACCCCGTCTTTATCCAACCTAAACCACGATCCTCTGAAAAGGTCGGAGATCTGTGCCTGAAGGAAGCCTCCAACTTGGGCCTCCTGCAAAATGCAGAGGCCATTCAGGTGTCTGGCTAACTCCGGCAGTGCAGCTGCCGGTACATTGAGGTCGTGCAGAAGACGTAACAACCGGGAGTCGTCGGCATCCGTACCTGTGGGGACGAGGGCATGTCGAATAACCCTGTAGAATGCAGATTTGACGTCAAAATACGTCAATGCACAGACCTGACCGGTACTCAAGGCCCAATGTTGGTAGGTGCGGACCGCCAGACCTATCGTGTCTACACCTATGCCTTGCAGCTGCCCGGCTTGAAGCTCATCACAATATGTCTCCAGTGACGGCAGGAGGAGGTCTCGAATGTTGCGGTGGTGGAGCTTGGCAGCGACACTTTCTACAAGAATGGAGCGGTAGCCACTGCACTCAAGGGCAGTGGAAGCCCTTTTGGCTAAGCTGAGCAGGGTGCCACCGCGCCATTCGCATGGTTCGCGGACTCCGAGAGTGGTCTTCAAGCAGACAGGGAAAAGCGAGCGAGCCGTGGCTGCAGGTGCAATCTGGAGGAGCTCGCTGGTGATTCCGTCGGCGCCACAAGCCTTGCAAGGCTTGGCCCGGAGCACATGCCGCTCCAGGGCACTTAGGGTCGGGACCTCACGGATGTGGAACACGGGACCCTCCGGCAGAACAGGAATGTCTGGGTGTGCAAACCTGTCTGCATAAGACTCAGGAGTGACTATCTCAGCCGCTTCTTGGCTGCCGAAGAATTCACGCCATCTTGCCAGGCAGTCAGCCCTGCTGGTGGCCAAAGTGCCATCAGCTAATCGGACCGCTGGAAGTGGTTGGTAAGCCGACCGCCGTGAGGATCTGGCAGGGGGGAAGGCTTTCCTGACTGCCGCATAAAGGGCCTTGGGATTACGGCTATCTTGGAGGGCTACGTTATCACGGAGCGAATCCAAGTATGCTATGCGATCCCGCACTACAGCTGCTTTAATTGCTCTAGTGGTTTCACGGAGTAGGTTGACTGCCTGTGCAATGCTGAAATCAATTTGAAAGAGCCAGGCTGCAGCTGTGTGCCTGTGTCGCAACTCGAAGGTTGATCCGCGGAGATTGTGTAGCAGGCCGGCAAAACCTATCAAGAGCAATCGGCGCCGCCGCTCGATTTCCTCGGCTTCGAGATACTTCCGTAGAGCCCGTCGTCGGTTGACCAAGTCGAGTGTGGGTGCTTGCAGGTAGTCTTGTGTAGGTTGAACTGCCGGTGCTGCGCAGAAAGGTTCAGCAGCATTCTTGATGCGGTGAACCCACAAGTCGTAGTGTGAATCAAGGTCCGTCGACCAAGGCACAATTGGCAGGTTGTGGAAAGCCGTTGCGGCTGCTCGGCTGCCGCGGTGTACCTGATCCGGCCTACACGCTGTCCTCTTTGCCCGGATGTGGCTGTCAGCGGGGACAGCCTTCACAAAGCCGACCTCCAGGCATGCCGGAACGTGATCCTGGCGGGCTTGCAGAGCCTCAAAGGATGACCAGAGCCAGGAAGAAAGCACCTTGTCTTTCCAATGTCGAGGCACCGCAATGTAGTCAATTCGATGACTGACACTAGGATCCGGGCCGTACCAGGTATGGTGCGTACCCGAGTGGCTTGCTGTGGTGGCTGGCAGGAAACAGGCGGTTTGAAGCAAGAAGTTGTGAAATGCGGTTCCCTCGGTGTCCTCTGGCTCTGCACCTGTGTCACCAACTGCTTCAGTGACTACTTCTCCAAGGCGGCCATTCGCATCTGCAAGCACTATGGTGTCGGCGTGACTGGAATGATGGGACAGTGTCTCGAGATGACTCTTCCAAAAGTCTCTGGGTGCTTCGGATCCACAGGTGCTGGCCCTGGGGCAGTGAGCCACAAGGATTTGGAGGCACAATCGGGGGGCCTCAAGCAGCAGATGAAGATGGCGATGTGAGCTGCCCAGCACCGTGACATGGTCCGGTGCGACACACAATGCACGCCTTCCATCCGTGGCATAGGCACAGGTCTTGCTAATCCAGATGGAACATCCACCGTGCCCCCGCTCATTGGCCGCTGCACTATACATGTAAAAGTCGGCGTCCGGTGGTGGGCAGCCGGGTCTCCTGAAACCCGGCGATCCATACCTGATGTGCAAGGAGCTGTTGCTTGACGAGCTGTCGTTTGCCCATGACTCTCAAGCCATGGCTTTCTGAGCGGAGCTTTCTGCCTTGTGGCGCTCCTGGATCGAACATGGTAAGAATGTTGTAGGTCATGAGGCGGAAATGGTAGCGGACATCACTGGCTCGATGCTTGGCCTGGCTCAAGCCTTGTGCCGGGTAGTTACCGGCTGGGCAGTTACTTTGAAGTCGCTTAGATTCGGCTTCAAATGCAGCCAAGCATGGAAGATCGGGCGCACCAGGGTGTGCCAGCCAACCCCATTGTGCCATGTGGTGTTGGCGCCACTGGGCAGGCCACGCAGGCAGGCATCGGTCGTAGTAGCTCTCGTGTTCTCGACGTGCCTTCTTGGCAAGCTGGTCGCATAGTTCGTTACCTGTGTCGCCACTGTGTCCCGGGACATGCTCATGGCAGACAGGTACTCTGGTTTCCAGGACCTGTCGGGCAGCACCTACAAAGGCCGGCAGGCTGAGCCCGTCAACGGGTGTGGGGTAGGAGACCTGTTGTGCCGCAGCAAAGGAGCCATAACCTACTCCTGTGGCATCAAAGCGGAAAACAAAAGGCACCCCAAACGCCGGGCCGAATTCAAGCGCCCAACTGAGCGCCCACGCCAGCACAAGCAGCTCTCCTGTGACCGCATCGTCTCTAGCCTCGCCTAGGAAGAAGGGTGTGTCTGCGGGGACTGCTGAATGCGCTGCCGCTCCGATGAAGAAGTTGGCAGCTGGTGTCACCGCCCATACTGCAAATGCCCAGGCTGCTGGGTAGAGGTCTGCGCCTGGCTGTCCAGGTGCCGAGCCGTCTGTGTAGACCGCGATTTGCGTGAGTCCAGGCAACGGGGTGTCCCTCGTCCAGATCGGAAGACTTGCGAACTCACGTCGGAAACGTTCCGGTACCCTCAAATCGCATAAAAGGGGGCTCAAATCACAGTCAATCCAGTCCGGAGCGCTGTCGGCGCCTGGAGTTGTCCATCGAGGGCCGGGGATAATGGCCCTGAGTTCTAGGGCACTTTGCTGAAAGGCTGTGGGAGGAATGGTTTCCTCAAGCAGGAGCGTGGTCACTGTGGCACCTGATCCAGTGCCCCGCCTATGGATTGCACTCGACATGTCATGCTCACTGGTGGCTCGCTCAGGGTGTGGGTGCCGCCTGTTGTGGGCAACGTTGAGCTCCGGAGCGACAGGGTCTGTGAGCGGCTGCATTGCGGCAGGCTGAGTGACTGTCGCAGCCCCTCGATAGAGATCCGCCGGCGTCGAATGGAAGTGCTCTTCCAGGGTTGCTAACAAAGTGCTTGCAAGCAGGTAGGCGGGACATCCCGGTCTGGCAAAAGCTTCCTGCAGAAGTGTGGGGCCAGGAATGTCATCAAGTCCTGAAAGGCTTTCTGTGGACTCACAACTGAAAACAGTGGCGAAGTCGTACTCATGGTCAATTGCTGAGGATGGGGAGGGTGGACTATAATCCCCTATCCTACTAACCAGGGGCATGTTCCTACATGGTGTGGGCAGCGGCCTGGGAATGACTTTGGCATCGGCCGTTGTGTGCGAGGGCATTAGAGCGTTACCTCTTACCGTAGGAGTTGGTCTCTGCATCGCCACAGCAAGTGTTGGCAACAACCAAAGACACCAGAAGCAGAGGCACACAGCTCCCCTGTAGCCTGTGTAGGCAGGTTGTGGCGAGGTAGGCCTTGCACGGTGGAGTGCCACAATTGTGAGTAATGGGCAGAAGCTCCACTCAGAACACAGGAGGACAGTGGTGAGCACAAGCATGCCTAAGCAGAAGGCGTGGTGAAGTAGTGCCTGCACCCACATGGCTACTCGACTGTGTTCATTCGGGAGTTCAGAGCATCGGGCAGTGGCCTTAAAGGAGTGCTTGCCATACTCCTTCAGAGCGCTGCTCTCGGTGGCTACGTCTGGAGCCGGCCGAGCCATACCACGCAAGCCATCAGTGGCTGGTTGGTTGGTCCCTTCCGAACCTCCAGTACCTGCATCTAGGGAAGTCGGCTCCCTAGTGGTCTCCTCATCTGCAGAGTCATCGTCAGGGTTCGGTCCTGGCGGAGGAGTGGGAGGATGTGGCGGGGTTGGGGAGTCCCCACCGACAAAACGCACTCTAGGTACGAAAGAAATGGTGATCATTTCGCCATCAGCAACCCTCAAATCATGGGAAAGGGCTCTGGGGGCTGTCTGATGCCTATGGTAGGCAACGACATGGGCGAGCGGAGCACGCGGCAGAAGCTGTTCAAGCAGTGGTCGATGTGCAAGAATGCCTTCTGGTGCATACCTCCAAGTAAACCTCAGGAGAAGAGGCCGCATATCCAGGAAACAGATGGGAGGCCTCGTTGTGCGGCTGTGTGGTCCTGGTGGCACGGCAGTGGCTGCAATGATACCTTTGGTGTACGTGCCTCTATGCATGTGATCAGTGACACCTGGCACAGCGGCGCGAAGCAGGAGAGAGGCTGGATCAATGGCGAGCCTGACCGCCAAATCTGCACGTACCGTATGCCTCCTGCCTCGACCAATCAAGAAAAAGAAATGCTCCTCATCTGCCAGGATCCATGAATGATCCCTGAAGTCACCGTGTGGTGCAGACGTAGGGCGCCAGCTGTTGGGGTCATTGAGCCAGTCGGCAAATGGTACGACCACAAAGTGATTGTGATCTGGGGGGAAAACTGGATCAAGTCACCGTGTCGCAGAATGATAGCCTGCCCTGCTTGTAGTGGCCACGGCATGTTGCCTGCGTACACGACTGCATCCGTGCCTTCGGGCAGAAGTGCTAGGCGAACCAGGCTTTGACGGTCTACGATGGCTGGTACATCCAGGCAAAAGATCCTTCCATCGAGGTTCCGGCAGTCAAAGCAAACAAAGATTCCAGCCGCTGACCAAGTAGGTGAGGCAAGCACAAGTGCGTACTCAGGGACCGGTTGGAAGTCGACTGCATGGAGCGTGCCGAACCGGTGAGAGTTGGCAGGTTGCCTGGCTGCTGCTATCGCATGAATAGCTGAGACAACTGTCTGTGGCATGGTAAGTCGCAGCACAATCCTTTCAGGCAGGCATTCAGGGGCAAGGACGTAGAAGGCTGCTTCAAAGGATGTTTGCTCTTGGAGAGTGGCTGTCGCCTGGGGGCTTGAGACACTCGTGTCAAGACCGGCTGGGGTGTCTACAGCTGGTGGACCTGTAGCCTCAGTGCTGCTTTCCTCTTGTGCCAGGCCTGTGTTTGCATCGGCCTCGGCAGAAGAGTTGCGCGGGCGCTGCTGAGGCGTGCGAAATGCTGTGAGCACCTGGCCTGGTACAACTCTAAAAACATTGTTTCCTGAGGGAATCTCCAAGAAAGTGATCTCAGAGGCAACGTCGTCACTAGGGAAATAACTCGCAAGCTTATCAATGAGCCTGAAAACATCGAGTAGCCCCTCGTAGGCAGTATGTGCGAGAAACCCTTGAAGAAGGGGCCTGCAATCTACGATGACGTTGACTGCACGGTCCTCACGCCTGTGTGGTCCGCTGACAGCCAGCACAGACAGGCAATAATGGCCCTCGAGCTCAACATTGGGCAACCGTGGTTGTGCTGGGGAAACATCAAGTGAAGGGGGCGTTAGCCCTAGGGCCGCACCAATGTGTTGTCGTAGGTTGCCGACTCCTTCCCTTGCATTGTGGAGCAAAATGTGCTCCCCACCATGCACAACACAATATGACTCTGAGGGTGTCCTCTCAGGTAGAACAGCATCAGCAGACCATATGCGATAGTCTTGGAGCATCTCCCGGAGGCTTAAATTATGCATGGGCTGCCCTCCTGACCTGACGAAGGTGATGGCTGTGCCATTTTGTATGTGCACAGGGTGCTCGTCGAGGAGTGGAAACGATTCCTCGCCAACAAAGACGTCGACCTGTGCCTGTGGAGGCAGACCTGCTAGGACCAAGAGACCAGGCAGCAGGATCTCGGGAGGGGCCATTGCAGCAAAAAGTCGACCATCAACCTCCAGCAGGTCGACACAAACACATACGGATTGGGGCTGCCAGGCAGGCATGGCAACACAAAGTGCCAAGTCGACAAAGAGCTGTGGCGTGATCGGTACCAAGTGTGGGAAACACATGGTGTGTTCGGGTGCCCGTGCATCCTGGAGCGCTGGGATGATATCTTCGAACTCCGCTGGAAGTGTGAGAGCGACTGTCAACATCTCCGGGCTGTAGGAAGGGGCAAGCACGGCAAAGGTAGCCCAAGCTGTATGCTGTGAAGTAGAGCTCATAGCAGAGGAAGATCCCGAGGGGAATTCTTCCTCGACCGATGACGGGTGCCGAGAGTACGGCCAGGGCTCATTAAGTCTGGCTGCAGTGCGTCTTAATGCCCTGATTACTGCATGAGCAGCCTGCGTAGGACACTCTGGCTCAGTAAGCAGTTTGTCGGTGCATACTCCCTTTGCGTCGCAGTCTCCAAGGCTACAGAAGTTCAAGGTTGTGCAGTCTACCCTGGTCGACTTATGTGCCGGAAACTGCATGACAGCATCACGTGGGGGTGATCTTGGAGGAGTGCGGCTTCTGTCCCTATGCGTCTGCTCACCGGTGGAGAAGCTGTCAGTTGTGGCGGTCGAGCCTCCTGGAGAGAACTGGATTGGGTTATCATCAGGAGGGTCATCGTCACTGTCTCCTGAGTCGGAGGAGGACTCCTCACTGGTGGTCAGGGGCACATAGGTGGCTGTTAGCACATGTCCTGGATCGATGAGCAACATCTCATTGGCCTCATCGAGGGGGGCTCCATCGACCTGAACTTGATAGCCCTCGGGAACGAAATCGGACAGGTGCTGGACGAGATCCGAATGGCTGATCTGTCCATCTGTTGCATGCTCAAGCAGGAAGCCAAGGAACAGAGGCCTGGCATCAACAACGAAAGCTGTGATTCTAGGTCCTGGTCTTGCAGGTGGAACAGGCAGTCTGCTGATGGCCTCAGTAACAGCTACTACAGCGATGCAGGGGTGGCCGTCGAGTGTGGCATTCTCTAGCGGTGGCCGTGTAGGCTGTACAGTAAGTTGGTCTTCTCGCAGATCGAAGGCTGCAGCTAGGACACTCTCATGGGATCGTCCTAGTTGCCTGGTCCAAAGCAGCCTGCGATAGCCTGTTTCCAGAACACAGCAGAAGGATCTTGCGGGATGGGGCTCAGGGAACCGCGGTCGACGTTCCCATCCATGTGCTGACCGGAGCATGACCGGTAACAGGCTGCCTATGCGTGCCGCCTCTCCTGGGTTGGTGAAGAAGATACATCCTGCCGGCTCAACATCCACAACCTCATGCAAATCGAGCGGGTGCGGGCTGCCAAAGGCGTAAACGGTCACCTGCGTGGGATCCGGGAGGCCTGCAATTCTGCACAACTGTGTCTTACTGACTTGCCACGGCACAGATTTGATGAAGATCCTCCCATCAATGCTTGAGGTATCCAAACAAACTAGAGATTCCTCTCCACACCAGTTAGGCAGGGCGATCAGCGTGCCAAAGTGGCTGCAAGGCTGAGGCCGAACTTCATGGAGCTCCGAAAACTGCAAGCTATGCTCGTGGTCCCTGGCCGTGTCAACGGCCTGCAGGGCTTCACCGACCGTGGCTGGCACTCTCAGTGCTACTTGCACGATTTCAGGTGCATAGTCTAGCACTAGAACTGCAAAGGTGGCAAGGAGGAGATCCGGGGGGTGCATGGCTTCATGGGCGTCATGTTCCTGTTGTTGTACCTGCAGCGCTGTGGGCGTGGCTCGCGGTGGACTGAAGGCAGGAAAAGACTCCGGCAGAAGGGCCTCTCCTCTTTGCACAGTACCTGCAGGGAAGCGGAGCCGCTCAGCAAGTGAAGGCGCCTCCGGCTGAAACCTGGTCGGTATGCAGGTGTGTAGATCTTCTCGGGGATCTAGGGTCCAACAGCTGCGACCCAGTACGGCTTGGGTGGTTCCTTCCTGTGTGGCAGCAACAACCCCAGAGCCAAACAGCAAGAGACAAAGTCTAAACCAACGCTCAAGCATAGAAGTGGAGCCCCTTGTAGGCTGGCCAGCAGTCCTGAAGTGAGGGCAGGGCTTCCACTGCAGTGGAGGCTTGTCAGGTGTGCTCACACTGCCCAGTGAAAGCACCATAGCATATCGACCTGGCTGCCAAAGAGCTCGCAAAATTGTGCACTTGGAAGTGCGGAAGAACGCGATGGGACGAGCCATAACCCTCAGTAGGCTCAAAAGAAGAAGCAAAGCGAAGGGCAAATGCAGCCCGGCAGCCCACGTGGCTATGGTCTGCACGATTAGAAAGCAAAAATCCGAAGACAACCTACTGCCGATCCAGGCCTGTACCCCAGAGCTACCGATGTACATGTTGAGCGCTCCGGAAAGGGCAGAAGAGGTCTTGGTCTGGTCCACCATGGCGCTGGTGGAACCCGGAAGGCCGAAGGGCCGATCAAGGAGATTAGGGCAGTGAGCCCATTGAAGGTATGGCTGAGGTGAGCTGGGCAGAGAGAGAGGCAAAGCGTGGAACATCCCAAGCCCAGGGAAAATCCACAATTCCAAAATCCACAAGTCCAAGGCTGGCAAGGTGCTTGCATGTGGGAGGTACGGCCTACAGTGAGACCAGAAAAGAATCAAGGTACCGAGTCGCCTTTGAAGAAGTACAAGGCATTGACCGAAGGGCACTCCCGCTCGCCACTGCGAGGCAGTGGCAAAGCTCGGGCCCTCAAGCCTGCATTTGCACTTTCCAAAAGTGACTGCACCTGATCTCGTCTGATGAACTGTACACTGTACAGTAACACGAAGGTCACTCTTCACTCCAGCCTTGCCAGTCCGGGGGAAGCCGGATGGTCCTTGTCTGGTGCAGGGTCGTCGTCGTCCTCCACAAAGTGTGCCTTCTCTCCAGGACCATTTCCTGTACCCGTGGGGCCGCTGGGCTGAGCATCTTGTCCAGGAGGCCGTGCCTCCGCCTGGGTGGCGGCTGCTGCTTCCTGAAGCGCTGCAGCACGGGCAGCATCCAGCTTGGTTTCGAGAGTGGGCCCTGACGATTTGATCGGATATGGAGACGTCCTCGACTTGACTGGGGCCCGCGTCGCCAGTCCTGAGTGGCCTGCATGGTGCATAACTCGGGTATGCGGGGACATAGCTGCAGTTGGCATGGGCCCTGGAACTGCATTTGGAACCGGCCCGTAAGCCATCGTCACATCTGCATTTGACTGCTGAAGGCCTGGTGGTGCTTCTGCATTGGCTGTTCCCATACCAGGTGGTGGCTCTGAGTCTCGCGCCTCGGATGGGGAAGGGGCTGCTTGTGGCGGCGCTGGCATCGTAGGGAGGCTCCCTGCAAACGAGCTCATGCGCCGTCGTTGCCACCAGAAAGGCCGCTACCTCTGCTTGTGGCGGTCCTGTCTGATGGGTCGCTGCCAGAGCACGCTGTAGGACTGAGGCCGGCCCATGTGCTTCGTGCTCGGCCTCCCATTCCATCATCATGGCATCCCATCCATCCTCGGCCGGTTCCTCCGTCGGTGGGGCGTGACCATGAGCGACTTGTGTCAAGGTGTGTCTGGCCGCGTCTTGGTTCTGAACCGCTTTCTGCAGCTCGCCTTGCAGGCGAAGAACCTCCTTCTCGTAGCGGTTCTTTTCGCGAACCCAGCCCTTGTGCATCTTGTCCAAGTACTCTGTCCACTGCTTCTTGCGTTCCTCCAACTGACTTTGCAAGGTATAGACCTTCTGCTCCGCTTTTCTCGTCCCATTGAGAGTCGTCTGCAGCACTTGGGAAAAAGGTCTGTTCCGGTGCCTCTGCCGGAGCCGCCCTGTCGCTGTAGTCCCAGTGGTCTTTGTGGCGATCTTTGGCATCGTATGCAGGAAAAGGGGCTTGACTGCCCTTGTGCTTTCCAGGTGATGCCCAGGCACCATGCCAATAATCCCACTTTTTGCCATGCTGCCCATATTCTTGACCTCGGCCGCGTCCTTTGTTCCATGACTTTCCTCCCATACTAGGTCGGCTGTGGTGCGAAAATATTCTCCTCAAGTCGGCAGCTGAGGGCTGCTGACCTGTCCTCTTGGCCTGTCGCAGCCTTGTTCTGGCCTTTTGGCGTTTGCGCCTCTCTTGCCTGTGCCACCCTGGAGACCAGGGATGTTTGCCTATGGCGGGCAAGGACGTGTCCTGATGGACACTGGGGCCTCAGCGATCTCCAGCTACGCTCCAGCTGTCGGAGTATTCTGAGCCCTTACGTGGAGGATTGAGGTTTATCTTCGAGGTTGGCCGGGAGGGGAAGGGGGGAGGGGGAGGTTTGTCTGCTTAAGGAGCTATACGGTGTGAGTTACGGTGTGAGACAATCAAGAGGGTTGCGGTAGGAACCTGCGGAATTGTACAGGAATCGCCAAACCTTAAAACCCTGTTGAGCCCTACAACCCAGTCAGAATCCAACGCAGAGCCCCTAAGCGGCTCTAACTTCAATCAAACCTTACAAGGGGCCCTCTACCCAGAAAGAAACCTTGAACTGACCCCCAAACCCTAAACCCCAAACCCTAAACCCCTAAACCCTACATAGTACCCTTTCCGCATCCCTTATAGATTCCTGGCAGACCCCTTACCCTAAGGCTCAAATTAGCCCCAAAAGCCTCATATAGTATGGTCTTCGGTCCCAAGAAGCCTTAAAACATGAGTCCTTAGAGCCTAAGGGGAACAGGAACCCCGGGCATCCTTATAGCAGGTACTTAAGCCTGAAAGTACCCATACAGGGACCCCCTAAGTACCCGAGCCTTGGGGTTTCGTCCTTGGCCTAGCCACCAGGTCTCCGCAGCGAGCAAGTCTCCAGCACGGGCTGCGGCCTTCAACAGCGCCGAGGCCGTCGCTGCGGAGGGCGCCACGCCGGCCTCTTCTAAGGCAAGCCTTTAAGCCCCCCTTAAGCCCCCCTTTAAGTCTCCCTTTAAGCCCCTTAAGCCTCCCTTGATCTAAACCCTGTGTTGGGTGTTAGAAGGGTTTTTTCCTTTTTGAGTTCCTTTTCTGCTATCGCTTAAGGTCTAGAACGGGGTAGGGTTTAGGGTAAGGGTCTTTCTCGGAAGAGTTTACCCAGGCTTCATGAGGTTCTTCAGCAGACTCTGTTGGGGTTTGTGCAATGCATTTTTTTCAGGGTTCCTTGAGGGTTTGGCGGGTTTAGGTTTAGGATTAAAGATGTGCTTCGCGGCGTAGGATTCTTTTTGAGGGAGTTTGCAGAAATCGTGGGCTGGGCCTTTGTAGAACCCTTGCCAGACTCCTAGAACCCTTATAGAGCCCTTAACCCTCGCCCGTTTTAAACAACCCTGATATCAACACCTTCCTCCTATACTAAACCCTAACCGCTAAACCCTAAACCCTTAAACCCCTAAACTCGCCTGTCTGGTGAGCCGGAGCCATCGCTCTGCCTCTTTCAGAGGCGCCTGCCGTTCAGCAGCCTCGCGGCTAGAGGATTGATTTGGGCTCAGGGCCGGGGGTATAGAAGGGCTTAGTTTAGGGTCCCTGTAGGGTCTAGGGCTCCAGGCTTACTCTGGGGCTGTAGGGTAGAGTTTAAGGCTTATTCCGGGGCTGCATCATCTATCATATTTCAGGCGTATTCTGGCCTGTATCATAAGGTTATTTCTGGGGCGGCTTGTCTTGAGGCTGTAGGATACAAGTATGTAAGGTTTAAGACTTGTCCTGAGGCTATATCAAACATCATACTGTAGGGTTTAGGGTTTCTTCTGGGTGTAACACAGGGTTTTGGGGGTAGCCTGGCGCTGTATCATAGGGTTGAAGGCTGATTCCTAGGGCTGGCATTGGCCTTTGGTGATTCAGGTGCAAGGTTTAAACTCTACGGTTCAGGATGTAGGTTTTGGGTTTAGGACCTGAGCGTTGGGGTTCAATAAACGAAGATGGAGTCCTAATGTTAGGGGAATCTTGTGTGGATGGGATTATTTCTGATTCGAAAATATATAGCGAGCTCGACTAGAAACTGTTCGATCCGGAGCTGCTGAACCCTAAACCCTAAACCCCTAACCCCTAAACCCCTAAACCCTAAACCCTAAACCCTAAACTCTAAACCCCTAAACCCTAAACCCCCTAAACCCTAAACCCCTAAACCTAAACCCTAAACCCTGGCTTCGATTTTGCTGGGGCCCGAGGCCTGCCACAGCCTGTCGATGGCATCTTGGTCGGGGGCCTCTTCCTGGCCGAAAGCGGTGAGTATCCACCTCGGAACGTTTTGTGGTTTAGGGTTTAGGGTGTTTAGGGTTTTTAGGGTGCTTAGGGTGTTTAGGGTGTTTCGGGTTCAGGTTTATATAGACTTTTAATATCATAGAGCTGAGCGTTTAGGGATCGCTTGGTTCAAGAATGAGCCCCAACTCTTTCCCAGAGGGTTGTGTGTTTCGGGAACAGCGGCTGATATCCTAACCCCGAGCCGAAAGCCACAAATCCTGATTTCGTGGTCGGAGGGTGGGGCGGAGGCACGTACAAAAGAGCTCCTTCAAAGGCGTCTCTTGGATGACTGTCGGTGACTGTGGGTTCAACTAAATGTCGAAATCGCCTAATAAGCGCCCTGAGCTCTTTTAAGGTCGACCTTAACTCCCCAACCCTAAACCGCAGACCATGATCCTGAGCCCTGAAACCCTCAACCCTACACTTACCTTTGGTTAGTAGGGAACGGAAGAATGGTAGTAATAGTAGTTATAATTGTACCCCATTCCTCCATTCCCTACTAACCAAAGGTAAGTACACCCCCCACTCAAGGCAAAATGCTGCTCTACCGAAGCAAAGTCCCGACGCTCCACGGCGTCGCAGGCTAGAACGAGGCACCTGAAGACGCCCAAGGCGGATGACTTAAGGGTTTGGAGTTTGGGCTTTTTGGCTTACTTTGAGGCTCCATAGTAATTGGTTGTATTTTGGGCTTACCATATAGGGTTCTACATATTAATATGAGCCCCAAAAAGACCTACTATGCAGCTCATCGGATAGAGTTTGGGATTTTGGATTAAGGTGTTAGGGTAAACCGTGTAGGGTTTGGGGCTTAGGGTTCTGCACAAGTCTTGGTCTATGCGGGTTATTGGTATCGATCGCTTCTTGCGATGTGTATAGCGTTTTTGGCGTAAGGGGTTTGGGCCCCAAACCCTGAATGCCGAAACCTTAACCCCTAAACTCCCTAAACAAACCCCTATAAACCCTGAACCCTGAGACCGCATTGGGCAGGCTGCCTGGTCAAGCATCCCAAACAAAGGCTGGGGCACCCTGCACGAGTTCAGGCGTCAGGCTTTTGGGGTTTAGCGGTTCGGGGCTTCATGGAGTTGAGCCGAATTCTGATACCAAGGTTCTTCAACTCAAATGCCGCGAAAGGCACTCTCGGTTTCCAAGGCTAACACTCTGATCAAAAGGCACGGTTGATGATATAAATCCTGCATTACCCATAATAAGGAATATACCATAATTCCCAGAGTTTAGGGTCCTTAAGGTAATGCAGGATTTCTATCATCAACCGCAGCAACACCCAAGCTTCGAGACCCTACAACAGAACTTCCGATATCGGCAACGATAAACCCCACTCACAGAAACACTTCGGTTTCAGAATCCGTGGGCACTGCTATACACCCTGAAAATTGAAAACCCTTGTGTTAATGAATCCTGAAACGGGAAACTCCCAACATACCTTTCCGAAACCCCTATATGCAGCCCTTACAGTACTTGTAAACCCCTTGTGAAAACGCCCTAGAGGACCCTGGCAAAAACCCTGTACAACTCAAACATACCCGAGTGACCTTTAACCCTAAACCCTAACTCCAAACCCTAAAACCGGATGAACAGCACATGACCTAGACCCAACCCTTGACCCTAAACCCTAAACCCTAACCCCCTTACCGTTAAACCCGAAACACCTAAACCCCTCAACCCCTGAACCCGCACCCCTAAACCCCTAAACCCTAAACCCCAAAACCCTATAAACCCTATATAAGCCCTATAAACCCTATAAGCCCTATAAACTCTATGAAAACCCTATAAGCCCTATAAACCCTACAAACCGAATAAACCCTATAAGCCCTATAAGCTCTATAAACACTATAAACCCTATAAGCCCTATAAGCCCTATAAACCTTATAAAAACACCATAAGTCCTATAAGCCCTATAAACCCTATAACCCATGCTATAACCTATTCTAAACCCCTAAACCCCTAAACCCTATACCCTAAACCCTAAACCCTAAGCACTAAATCCTTAACCCTAAACCCTATGCACTAAACCCTAAACCTTAAGCACTAAATCCTAAACCCTAAACCCTAAGCACTAGACCCTAAACCCTAAACCCTAAGCACTAAACCCTAAACTCAGTGTGAGAGGGCACATGTTCGCGTCCGGCTTCTCTTCGACAAGGCCTTCGGACTGCAGCTCGATCAGCCACCTCCAAAAGGGCTTTTGGATTCTAGGGCTTGAGGGGTTTGGGGTTTGGGGTTTGGGGTTTAGGGTTTAGGGTTTAGAGTTTAGAGTTTAGAGTTTAGGGTTTAGGGTTTAGGATTCTAGGGCTTGGGGGTCAGAGTTTGGGACTTTAGGATACCATCTGAAAGGGCTTGGGGCTCACGATTTGGGGGTTTAGGATTTAGGGCTCAAGATGGTCTAAGGACTGAGGGTTTAGGATTTGGATTCGGAGGTTTGGGTTTTTTTGGCATGATGTACGGATTGAGGGTATCTGAAAGGGCCCTTGGATTCTAGGGCTTGGGGCTCAGGATTTGGGGGTTCATAACTGGCTGTTGGATTTCGAGGTCTGGGGTTCAGGCTTTAGGTTTAGGTTTTAGGGTTTAGGATTCAGGGTTTAGGGTTTAAGGCTTAGGTTCAGGGTTTAAGGTTTAAGGCTTACGTTCAGGGTTTAGGGTTTAAGGCTTAGGTTCAGGGTTTCGGGTTTAAGGCTTAGGTTTAGGGTTTGCGGGTTTCACCCAAGTCTTGTTCCCAGGCATCTGGAACTCCGACTTCTGGCAGTGTGGAGGATCAAACAAAGGCGCGTCCCTTGCGCAGGCCGGTAGTCGTAGAGCCTTCGTGCCTCTCGTGTTACGGCCATAAGCACGGACGATAACCTTGTGATCACTCGTGCTAGAGCTTATCGCGGCTACCAATCCAGCTACCCGCTCGCACGGTAGCGGAGCCTTCTCTTTCGAGAGGAGGTTCATGAGACGATCCAGGGAACAGCTTTGTGGCTCAGTCCGAGGGTGAGGACTGAGAAAGATGAGCGGGGAAAGTGAAAAGGATGCTGCGTTGAGCCGCACGACGGATGGCGTCCCGGTGTGGAACGGAGAAGCGGGGAGCTTCTCAGCATATGAGGAAGCAGCAATGCTCTGGGAATCTGGCATTGAGTACCGGAAGCGCTACACCGCAGCCCCTCGGCTGATGGCGGAATTGACTGGAGCAGCCAAGCGACTCGTCGCGGGAAAACCCGCAGAGGAAGTGGCGTGTGCAGGAGGTGTCCGCCAGGTTCTTGACTACTTGCGGAAGTCGCTGGGGAAGCCGAAGGTCAATGAAGTCACCGACCTCCTCGGGAAGTACTTCAAAGGGACCCGTCGCAGGACGGGTGAATCGATGAATGATTACGTGACGCGGAAAAGTGAAGCCTTTCTTCGGGTTAGCCAGGCCCTCCGACGAGTGCAGCCGCACTACAGGAAGGCCAAGATGGAAACCTACGGCGGGAACAACTACATGACTCCTTACCGATGGAGCCGCCGATCGAGTGACGCCAGTGGCTTTTGGGGATCTGGAGGCTGGGGCCGCCAGACTACCACCCCGGAGGAGGGTGACGATCACACCGGAGAAGGCCGCGCTGATGATGAAGTACCTGAGGAAGAAGATTCCGGGACTACGACATCGTGGGGTTGGGGTTCTACCTACGGAAGTTCCTGGGGTTCTCAGTGGCAGGGCCCTGACTGGTATGGTTCCTCATGGTACCAAGGAACATGGCCCTCGTACGGATGGTCCTCGACGAGCGCCTCCGAGGGCACCTCCACATGGGAATCCCTCGACCAGTTGGAGGACAACTCCTTGCTTCCGGGGTTCATCCAGGGATGGTACCTCTTGATGGACGCGGCGCTCGACAGCAACGAGCGCAACCTGGTGATGACTGCGCTGAGGGGCGATTTCTCCCCGGCGCGTGTGGCACAGGAGCTACGAAACCAGTTTCCTGAAGGTGAGCTTCGAAAGCGGGACACCAGTCGCCGCTCACATGCTTTCGTCAGCATTGCCGAGGAGGAGCCGAACTATGATGAAGACTATGAGTGGGGTGACGAAGCCTACGGAGGTTGGGATGACTGCCCAGAAGAGGCGGCCTTGATCGTGGAGGCGGAGTCGGAGGCCCAGGAGGCCTTTGCTGCGTACCAACAGGCACGCCGCACCCTCAAGGACGCGAGGATGAGGCAGCATTGCAACAAGATGAATCGGCAATACTACAGAGGATCCTCTTCGGCCTCCTCCGGAACCTCCCGACCCTCTTCGACGTTTGGGCAACGAGCTTCGGGAGATGAACACATGGAGTGCCTACGCTGTGGGCGCAAGGGCCACCGCGCGGCTAACTGCCCCGAGAAGCCCCTGGCAGCTCAGGCCACGGCGGAACCTACTTCGACCACAGCTACGGAACAGGTCTCCTTTGTGTTCTTCGCGGAGTCCGAGCAGCCCAGCGAGAGCGCCTTGGCAGCGCTTCCCACGACGGCCCAAGCCGTCGATGCCGGAATGGCTGTGGTGGACGGAGGCGCCACGAAGACGATCGGCAGTGTGGCGGCGATCGAAGCATTGCTAAAGAAGAATGTGCAGAAGTACGGCGAGACCCGCCTGCGAGCATTGGATACCGAGGACCAGCCGGTGTTTGGATTTGGCAATTCGACAGAAAATCGTTGCCTGAGCACCTGTCAAGTGGGTGTCACGGCGAGTGGACTCCCCGGCAGCATGCAAATCCATTCATTGGAATCCGGAAATGGTCCGATCCTCCTGAGTGTGGATGCGCTCAGGTCCCTGGGAGCTGTGGTGGACTTTGAGCACGACCTGATGGTGCTGACTAAATTGGACCGGACCAAGATCATCCCCCTCCACCGCTCCGCGACGGGACATCAGCTCCTTTCCCTCACGGAGGACTTGTTCAGCAATGCTCTCGTTTCGGCGATCCCCGTACCTGACCTGAAGCACTATGTTTCACATTAGGGACAACTCCTCCCCCAATCTTTGCCTGAGGAAAAAGGGGAGGTACAGCAGAGTAGATCAGGCCAGGGTAGAAGTGAGACTTCAAGACAATTGTGTGAGTATCAGTGTCATAGTTCTTTTTCCACACTTGAAGCTGCGTGCGAGCCTACAGTCGATGTGGAGTCTGACTCGCAAGGGTTGCTGCCGGAGCACACCTCTCGCGTACCTGCACATGCCGGACCTGATTGCAGCATTCCCGGCTCAGGTGCTCTTGTTTGTACGGCCCAGCGTGTACCTCCCGAGGCACATCATGGACCGTTTGACTCGCGACGAGCTGACCTTGCATCTTCGCTCTTTGGGCGAGACGGCTCCAGAGGGGTGGACTCGAATGGAGATCCGCCAGCGCATCACGGAGATTGCGGAGGCGAACCCTTCGCTGGCAGCAACACCGTCTTCCAAGACGGACCTCGAGGCTATGATGGTGAAGCTCAACCGTGTGAGCCGAAAGAAAAGCGAGCTCCAAAAGTTCTGTCTGGACGAGCTTCGCATCAAGTACAACGACAACGACACCATCGCCCAACTCCAGAAGAAGGCGACGGCGGTGATCCTCGACATCACGGAGCCGCAAGCGGGCGACTTTCTAGGGTTTGGGAAGTACTCCGACAAGACGTACTCGGAAGTGTACCATCTCGACAGCCAGTATTGCCAATGGGTCAGCACGACAGCGCGCGAGGGCGACTGTTGCGCCCGCCTGGCCCGCTTCGACAAGTGGCTGTTGAAGACCCGGCAAGCGGATGCTCCAGCGGTCCCGTTGGTAAACCGCCCCAAAGCCAAGAGCGGAAAGAATGTTCCGAAGATCTCCACCCCCGAGGACATCGGCGGGTACACTTCTGTGGCGACTACGTCGGCGCAGGGAAGTACGCCTCTTGCTGCCGATCCACGGGATGCTCTCATGTTGCAGATGGCCGACACCCTCAAGAATCTCCAAGAGGAAGTGTCGCAGATGCGTGCCGAGCGACCTCGCAAAGTGACCTCGGCCCCGAAGGAGTGAAGAACATGGGAGCTCCAGGCGAAGACGAACCAGATGCTGGCGATGGAGGTCAGTGTCAGATGTCTTCGGTGGCGGCCGCAGCCCTAGAATATAGAGCAAACCGCGTGTTGCCTCAAGCATTTCATGAGTTGGTTGGCCAGGACCGGCCTCTCTTGATGGAAGTAGCATGTTCGTCTGATAGTGTTTTGTGTCGGACAGTGAGAGAAAAGACCGGAGAAGAACAGTCTGCGATGAGGTGTTCCATTTGGAATGGGGCTGATTTGACACAGGCCGCAGGGCTGCAGCTCGCGCTGGAGCAGATCCGTGGTCTGAATCCGAAAAATGTGTGGATTTCACCGCCAGGAGAGCCCTACTCCCCCATGCAGCATGCCAACCAACGCACGCCCCAGCAACAGAGAGAGCTGAGAGAGAAGCGAGAGGAGGCGATCAAGATTTATCATGCGGCCAGAGAGATCATGAGGGCTTGCGTGCACATGGGTATTCACTGTACCATTGAACTGAACGAACGGTGTGAAGCTTGGCGATTACCTGTCTTCCAGGAGCTGCAATATGAGATGAACTTGCATGTTTCAGTGGTGAAGGGCTGTAGCGTTGGTTTGAAGGACTCGCGAGGCCAATTGATTCAGAAGGGATGGCGTTTGGTAACTACACATGCCCGTCTTGCGACCATGATGAAGAAGCCTTGTCGTTGCCCGACCTCGTACCAACATGGAAGGTGTGAAGGCGCGATTGCGAGGAATTTGGATCGTTACACGCCGGAGTTTGCCCGTCTTGTGTGCCAGGCTTTGCAGGAAGAGTTTAGCTTCTACGGTGTTGTGCAAGAGTGTCGAGAAATAACAGTGTTTCGGAGGATTTCGGACGAGGTGAGGTGTGTGCTTGTGGGGATGCGTTCTTGGGTAAGCATGAGATGCAGTGCGGTAACTGTTTGTTGAATAGAGATGCGGTTCCTTTCTTCAACAGTGCCCCCGTGAGTAATCTAGGAACGTCGGACGTTGCCCTCGAAGCCCATCTTACCCAAGCTCAAGAAAAGCCTAGTGAACTGGCGGCCCGTCAACTCCGAAAACACGACAACATTTCCTACAAGCAGATGGAAGCATACTTGCAGGAGCATGCTAGTTCTGGTAGAGTTTCACGAAGAGACATGATACAACGTGAACAGGGAACCTACTACACCTATGGTACGTATGCTTATGGAAGTCACTACGGTCTGACCTTGCGAACCCAACAACGTCCTGAGTTTGTTCGTATGATCAATCGTTTTATTCGACAACACTTTCCCAAAGACTTTAAGTGGTCCGCCTTCGCGCTGAACATCAATTCAGCGGCCCCGATGCACAAGGACATCAACAACCACCCGAATTACCCAAACTGCAGTGTTGGATTGGGAGACTATACGGGTGGAGAATTGTGGGTTGAGGGCGAGGATTTCGGGAAAGGTCAGGTTGAGGTGAGGTGTCGTGATACTGGTGAACAGTTGCAAGGTGTGCGGATGAATTTCAGACATTGTCCGTTCCTTTTTCCTCCGCATAGGTGGCACCAGACTTGTGATTGGCAGGGTCAGAGATGGGTTCTTACGGCGTATGTCAGTAGAGGGATGCAGGAGCTTTCGGAAGAGGATTGGGGTCGATTGAAGGATTTGGGCTTTCCTGTTTCGACCTTCAAGAAGGAAGTGTGTGCTAGTGTTTTTCCAGGTTCGACCCAACAGGAAGCGATGGCAGCTCAACCCGAATCCAGTAGCTCTTCTCGTGAGACTCTTACCCCGAAGCAACGAGATGAACGGATTAGGAAGCAGTTGTATTTGTTACACTGTGCGTCGGGTCATTGTAGCATGCACCATCTCGTCGACGCCCTGAAACGAAGGAGGGCACCCGAAAGAACCATCGAGCTTGCCAAAGAGTTCTCATGCCCTGTTTGTCAGGAACGAAGTAAGCCCCCTCCGAGAGCCCAAGCCACGTTAGAACCTTTGCCCCCGAAGTTCTGTACGATCAGTGCGGATGTCGGTCACTGGGAACACCCTCACAATAAAGAGCCAGTGCAGTTCATGTTGATCATTGATGAGGGCTCAAGATACCGAGTGGCGCGAGTTTTGTCCCGAGGCTCGAAACAGCAACCCACGGCCAATGCTTGCATTCAGTACCTACAGGAAGGATGGCACCAGTACTTTGGCCACCCTCGAGCCGTCCGAGTTGACGCAGCTGGTGCGTTCAGGAGCTTTGCTTTGATTGATCAGTACTGTGATAAGCATGGCGTGTATCTAGACATCATTCCGGGAGAAGCCCATTGGAAGAATGGGGTCTGTGAGCAGGCAATCCAGGGAGTGAAAGAAGTGATGACACGACTCTGCCAATACGACGCAGACCTGACGACGGAAGCGGCCCTTGCAGAAGCCGTGAGGGTGTTCAATCATCGAGACATGATTCGTGGATTCTCGCCGGCCCAACATGTTATTGGGCGCGGGACCGACGATACCGATCGCTTTGTGGAGGCTGGCGAAGGCCTCCCACCGGGGCTTCTGGTGGAGCATCCAACGGGCGAGTTTGCGCGAGCCGCTCAGCGCCGAGCGGAGGCCGAGAAACTACACGCTGACTGGAACGCCAATCAGCAGATCAAACGGGCTCAGAATTCCAGGCATAGACCATGCTACAACTATCTTCCGGGGGAGCTGGTGTTCTTCTGGAGAAGTCAAGAGTCGGGGCGTGGCCGCCGACAACCTGGAACTCGCCAAGGAAGGTTTTTGGGACCCGCTCGCATACTGGCTACTGAAACGAGGAAATCTACGAATGGCGAGCTCGCTCCTGGAGGTGCGGTGTGGCTTGTGCGAGGTAGGGCTTTGATTAAGTGTGCTCCTGAACAACTCCGTCGAGCGACAGAGCGTGAGGAGATTCTGGAAGGTTTGTCAGCCCAGAATGGCCAAGCGACACCATGGACCTTCACCCAAGTGGCCTCGTCCATTGGCGGGAATCAGTTCCAGGATGCAACGAGTGACGTTCCAAACCTGGAAGAGTGGCGAGCGGCCCAAGATCCTACAGAGGCCGCGCAGCCGTCGCGCTTGAGAGTGCGAGGCAAACGTTCCGCCCAGCAACTGGCCGACACCGACCAGGTGGGAGACCTACAGATGGACGCCGATGAGAACAAGGAGGCGCCGATCCGACGTCCCCGACAAGATGGCTCGAGCCTACAAGCAGAGGCTCGAGGTGAGTGCTGGTGGACCACTGTTCCAGAGGATGCCTGGCCGACCCAGGAGAACGATCTCTGGAAAGATCCCTTGACCGCGGTGCAAGTGGAGGTCCCCCTTCCCGATACGAATCGGGGTGTCCAGAAGCTGGTTCGGAACTTCGAAGGTTATTTTGTGGGCCACATGAAGCGAAAGGCAGTTGAGGTGTCCGAGCGGCGCTTGACTCCAGCAGAGCTACAGGAATTCCGAGCGGCAAAGCAAGTGGAAGTAAAGAATTTTCTGTCTGCAGATGCATTTCAAGCCCTGCCAGCACACCTGCAACCTTCCAAAGAACAAGCAGTCGGAATGAGATGGGTGCTTACGTGGAAGCTGAAGGATGATGGTACGAGAAAAGCAAAAGCTCGAGCTGTATTGCTCGGGTACCAAGACCCGTGCTATGAGCATCGAAGTACCACGGCACCTGTTATGACTCGACAGTCAAGACAGATGTTGCTACAAGTAGCAGCGTGGAAGCGCTGGCGAATCCGAAAAGGAGATGTCAGCGGCGCCTTCCTTCAGGGGCGTGAATACCCCGACACCTTGTATTGTGTGCCGACTCCTGATCTGTGAGGCCATGGGAATTTCGGAAAACAGCGTGACACGCATCAAGCGAGCCTGCTACGGTCTAGTGGATGCGCCCTTGGAGTGGTACCGTACTGTCGATACCTTTCTCCGTAGCATCGGACTTGAACGATCCAGTTCTGACTCTTGTGTGTGGTGTTACCGCCGTGACGGAATCCTCAAGGGACTGATTTCAGGGCATGTCGATGATTTCATTTTTGGTGGTGATGAAGATGATGCAGGGTGGCGAGATGTCCTTGATCAAATCCAGAAACAATTCAAGTGGGGAGACTGGGAGGTGGATAAATTCACTCAGTGTGGCGTCCTCATTGAAACTACTGAACGAGGGTTCGAACTCTCCCAGCCCTCTTACCTGGAAGGACTAAGTGAGATCTCCGTGAATGCTACACGTCGAAAGGACAGATCAGCTGGAACGACAGACAGAGAGCGCACCCTTCTGAGAGCACTCTTGGGAGGATTGAGCTGGCATGCGCAACAAGTGGCGCCACACTTGAGCGCCGACGTAAGTCTGCTTCTTTCCGAGGTGGGACGCAGCACCGTCGACACTATCATCCGAGCAAACATGCTCTTGTCGCATACTAAGGCGAGGAAGGAGCACAAGCTGATCATCCACAAGCATGCTCCCGATGCAGAGCTGGTTCTTGTGGCCTGGGTCGACGCCGCAGCTCAAAGTCGAGTGGATGGTGGCAGCACTCAGGGAATCGTCATAGGCATCGCACCACAACAACTCTTACAGGGTGAAGTTTGTGACATCTCGCTTATGTCGTGGCACTCCTCAAAGATTGACCGATGTTGCCGTAGCCCAGGTGCTTCAGAAGCTTTGGCGGCGATCAACGGTGAGGACAACTTGTACTACGCCCGCTACCAATGGTCTGAGCTCCTCTATGGCAACCAAGATATTCGTAAACCTGACATTACGGTTACCAGAACTCCGGGATGTTTAGTGACGGATAGTAGGAATGTGTACGATAAGATGTCTCAGGAAGTGATTGTGGTGAAAGGCGCAGAAAAGCGTACGAGTATCGAGCTTCTCGGCCTGAAGGAAGCCCAGCGCCGGACGAATGTCATCATACGGTGGGTGCACTCGGAAGCTCAACTAGCCAATAGCCTAACCAAGGCGAACGGGCTCAAGGAGTTGGAGATGTTCTACCGGATGTCTCAAAAGTGGCGAATCGTCGAAGACGAGAATATGATGTCTGCTCGTCGTCGTCGTGAGTTGGGACTACGGCCGCTTTCGCAGTCTGAGGGTGTGGAAAATTCTTTAATGGATGAGAAGCCTTCTTGAAGTCTCAATTCGTGTTTTCGTCAATGTCTGGGCGGGGAGGCCCGGGCATGCGGGTTTCACCCAAGTCTTGTTCCCAGGCATCTGGAACTCCGACTTCTGGCAGTGTGGAGGATCAAACAAAGGCGCGTCCCTTGCGCAGGCCGGTAGTCGTAGAGCCTTCGTGCCTCTCGTGTTACGGCCATAAGCACGGACGATAACCTTGTGATCACTCGTGCTAGAGCTTATCGCGGCTACCAATCCAGCTACCCGCTCGCAGGGTTTAGGGTTTAGGCTCAGGGTTTGGGGTTTAAGGTTTAGGTTCAGGGTTTACAATAAAGATCCCCCAAAATAGAGTAGGCAATTCTTATAAGGCCCCTATATTAAAAAGCCTTGGCGCCTCGACTCAGGCCAAATCGCTCTTCTTCCAAACAGTAGGTCAGGGCAGGGCAGGGCCGGGAAGGGCTTAAGCACCGCCCTTAAAGTGTGTGTTTATCACAAGTCGCTTGCAAATATGGGTCTGGGCTTTGGGTTTTGAATCGTTTCGCAGATCGGTGGGTCTACTCAGGGTCCAAAGCCCCAAAGGGATCCTCATGAGGAGATCAAGGTTGAGGGTGTAAGGGGGATTTAGCGGTTTAGGGTTCAGGGTTTAAGGTTTAGGGTTTAGGGGGATTTAGCGGTTTAGGGTTTAGGGCTTACGGCCCAAACTCCAACACACCCAAGCCCTGACCCAGAAACACCCGCCCTCAGGCCCGCACTCCCAGGCCAGCAACTCCTAATCTCCAAAACACTAAACTCCTGGACCCCCTTATGCATTAGGGTGGTTGTCAAAATTGTGGTCCCTTTTTGGGTCCCTAATATAGTACGGCACCTATTTTTTTAGGTGCCCAAAAAGGAACCATAATTTTGACAACCACCCATTAAAACGAGATTCGCCAAACTGCTGGAACTCCCACACCCTACAGGGCCCTACAGCCCACTGATCCCCTGAACCCGCGACTTCCCCTAAACAAGCCCAAGAAGACCTCATCAAAACCGTATACACTAGCCCTCATACCTTGGGCACGGCCCCCACTCAGTAATAGTTGAATAATATTCATAATACAGATATATTAGGACCTTAATGGTAGCCCTCTTATTATAGACTCTTATTACTGTATGGGGGCAGTACCTAACCTAACTCTTACACCCCTTAACCACCCCAAAACACCAGATCCATGGCCGCCTGGGCATCTTAGGACTCTCCGTTTCCTCCTCGGCCGAGGACGCGGATCCGACGCCTCTTCCGGATCTAGCGTTCTGGAATTTATTGCAGGAGGGGCTGCACACCCGGCGGGTCGTTCTGCTAAGACTGAAAGGTTTCGACTGATCTACCTGGACAAATAGTTTAAGGGTTGGGGCTGATGGGTATAATGGTGCAGGGCTTCCTTCTGAAAGACTCCATGAGGGCTCTGAGATCTAAACGCCGAAGAGGGTGGCTTCGACCTAGCGAAGTCAAATTTGGTGGGGGCTTCTTAAGTTGCATGAGAGGCTTCTCTTTCACTGGCTTGCCGGGATGTCTGACATCTACAAAATGCTGCAGCTTCCGTGCTCTGTCTCAGATGTGGGGTAACAGACTTGGGATTTTAGGTACGCCTCGAGCTCACGGTTATGATGCCGGGAGTAGAAGTTAGAAGTGCCCAAATCACCTAACCCCCTCATCTCAGACTCCGAACCGAGGGCTTTGGATTCACCACGAGCTTCAGAGAGCTGCGGGCACGGTATCGGAGAAGCCGGGCGACTTCCTGCAGCTGGGACCCACTTCAACAACCCGGCCTCTTCGACGGACTTCGAGTCGTGGGCGGATCGACGGGAAGTGGGTGAAGGCATCCCTTAAGCACGAGGCTTTGGGGATGAAAAGGTACTTGGGTTTGGTGTTCTGGGGTTTAAGGGGTACTGAGGCATCGGGGGAGTAGGGTTCAGGGTTTTGCGGCTTTGACGTTTTAAGCTTGAGGGCCTCTAGGGTTGACGGGTTTAAGTCTAAAAGGATGGTCATCAAAGGTGTGACTCCTTTAACATCAAAACCTGGAAACGTCAAAAGAATGCCTCTACAAAGCACTGACATTATTCCCCTTCATCTACCATCTATCATAGCCGAAGCAACTACTGGACTATCCAGCCTCCGTGAAAGGGGTGTTGCAGGTCGTGGCGGATTCGGGCTCCGCTCGTGGAAAGTAGTAGAGGGTACAAGCTAAATTTTTGGAAGGGCTTACTGGGTTTATCGGGTGTACAGAGATAGCGGGAGTCGAGTTTGGAATGTAGTATGTATTTCAGGTTTTGTATTTATGTTGTGTGGGGTTCGGGATTTACTGTACAACACACCGCCAAAACCCTACTCTAGGTCCCGGCATAACTCCTAAGAGCCCTACACCCGAAGCTGAAACCTCAACCACTAAATCCTGAACCAGAACCTTGAAACCACGAAACGTAAAGTGCCAAAGCAACCCCTAAACCCTAAACCTGAAACCCTAAACCCTAAAGCCTAAACCCTAAACCGGTGCAACCCGGCCGCACAGTCAAGGCAGCAGGATCACCGCAGAAGGGCGCAGCCGCCAGCAGCAGCGGCCATGTTCGCATGGCTTCTTCTACAGGCTGCCCCTAGTGGAGATTTCGGGAATCGTCCTTGATATGGGTGTTTCCGAAAATAGGGGACCCTACTATAGTACCCCAAATAGTAGGATCCTTATTATAAGGGCCCCAAAATAATGTACCCCCCCCATTTTCGGAAACTCCCATATGGTCCAATAAGTAGCAGAGGGTTTGAAGGAATTTGCCATTTTTTGGAATGTTGCGAGAAGGCCGGGAATTTAGGCTTGCCGGCCGGCCGGTTCAATGTTACGTTGGGATAAGTGGTATTAGTATGTAGGGTTCACGGTTTAGGGTTCAAGCTCATATCCTAGGATATATTAAAACGTATGAAATTATAGCTTAGTAAAGTATGTTGCGCTACATTGCCTAAGTTCTAAGTTTCTACTATAGAAGTAATACCTATCGGCCTTGTGCTCAAGCTGCGATGCTCCCACCTCTGCTGCAGTCGGTTTAGCATTTGGTTTAGGGTTTAGGGCGCTGACTCTTTGTAAAGGAGCGTACTCGATTTGACGAAAATCTCCTTTGGAGACAAGCAGTCGGGCACGGCCAGAACAGCGCACACCTCTGGAAGCTGACCCTCAACACCGCAACAAAACTGAGCCAGCGCACTAGACACAATTATAGTACCCCAAATAGTAGGATCCTTATTATAAGGGCCCCAAAATAATGTACCCCCCCCCCCATTTTCGGAAACTCCCATATAATACTAGCCCCGAGACCCGCTCTTCATGCGACGGCCCTCGACCGTCGAAGCCGCAATCAAACATGGCATCCGCAAACTCATGTCGGGGCCTTCAGAATTGGAATACGGCTTTGGGGTACATTCTACTATAACCATATTAAGGATTTTTTTATAATAGTATGGGTAAGTATTTATTTATATGCGCCCATAGTAACCGCAAGAATCCTGCGACAGTCGCTGCGGCTAAAATCTGCTCGATGCCTCACGGATCTGCTGGTGAACCTCCTTAAGCTTCTGCATCGCCTTTCGGAAGAAGGGCTCCGGGGTGTACGACTTTCGAAAGAAGGGCTTCGGGTTCGCGAGTTTTGGGGCTTAGAGGCTTCGGGGGGGAAGAAGGGCATCGGGTTCACGACTTTAGGACTGAGGGGCTTAGGGTGTTAAGGCTAAGGGCTCAGGAGTTTAAGACTTAGGGGTTTTGGGTTTAGGGTTCAGGGCTCAGGGTTCAGGAGTTTAGGACTTAGTATAGGGGCCTTACCATTTAGAATAGGATACTGGCGCCCACTATACTGTAATTATAACAAGGAGCCCCCCCAAAATGGTAATGGTAAGTTTTTTAGGCCCCTATCATATACTTGTCTCAAGGAACCTGAAAAAGTTATATGATTACTATTCTTATTAGGTTTCGGGCCTACGGGGTTGGATCTTTGAGCTTTTGCAATCCAAAGCCTTGCAGCCCCTCTGCGCTTCCCACTTAAAGGATCATGGGACTTAGTAACTAGGGTCACAATTAAGGTAACTGTACTTATAATTGCTTATAACCCCAATTAAGGTACTTACAACCCTACTTATACTAAGTCCCATGATCCTCCAAGCACACTCAGAAAAGGACTTATATAAGGACATCATCATAAGGAGCCCTCAAAAGGTAGGTTCTTCACGGTTAAGGAAGGGTTTAGGGGTTTAGGGCTTAGAGGGTTTATGAATAATTAAAGGGTTTCTGGTTGAGGGTTTACCGGGGTTTAGGGTTTAGGGGTTCAGGGCTTATAGGGTATGTAGGGGTTTAGCGTTTAAGGTTTAGGGGTTTCGTCAACTGCTGCGCGCCTGTTTCGCTTTGGACATTGTAACCTTGATCTCAATGATGTTCTTGACTTCGCCTTAGCTGGAAAAACAAACAGCACCACCACCACCACCACCACCACCACCACAACCACAACCACAACCACAACCACAACCACCACCAACAACACCACCACCAACAACAACACCAACACCAACACCAACACCACCAACACCACCACAGCCCACCACCACCAACAACAACAACAACAACACCAACACCACCAGCAACAACAACAGCAACACCACCAGCAACAGCAACACCAGCTGCTGCTGCTACTACTACTACTACTACTACTACTACTACTACTACTACTACCACTACTACTACTACCACTACTTCTACTACTACTTCTACTACTACTACTATTACTACTACTACTACTACTACTACTACTACTACTACTACTACTACTACTACCACCACCATTACCACGTCTCCTACGACGACGACTACAACGACTCCTGCGACGGAACGACGACAGGCAGTACTACGAATGCTACGGCTGCTGCTGCTGCTACTGCCACTGCGGCCAATCACTTCTCTTTGCGGGGTTTGGAGGGATTTGTTATGACCTTGCTTAATGCATCTTAAAGCTCTGAAAATCTGAGAAGAGAACTCTAGGGTCCAACAACAACAACAGCAAACTCTAAAACCGGAGCCCTGAAGTGGCTCATTCAGCATTACATTACATGGATGTCGTGTTCGAGATAATCAGCCACGATTCGCTCAACTAGGCCCATAATGGGGCTCAATCAATCGAAACTCATGCATTGCCCGCTTATTCCGCAACAGCAGGTACGCTTGGCGTCTGCAATCTGGTAAGGCCAAGGTCGGTGACTAGACTTGTGTCCCGCGGTCGCGGAGAGTTAAGGGATGTGTGCTAGTCTTCGGGGAGCGAGGGGAGCTAGCACCGCGCAGTCTGAAGGTATTGTATCTTCTCGCGCCTTGGCAAGTAAAAAGTAGTAGTCTTGGGGACGCACCGAAGGAGGGAAGACAGCGCTGTGCAGTCTGAGTGTACGAAAAGTCTGAGCGTACGAAACGTAACTTGCTTTGTGGCCGGGAGAGAGCAGACAGTGCGCCGCCACTACTGTATCTTTTCGTGCGTCGGCAATTCAAAAGTAGTCTTGGGGACGGGGACGCACCGACGAGTGAGGGAAGATAGCGCCGTGCAGTCTGAGCGCACGAAACATACCTTGCTTTGTGGCACAGAACTATGTATAAATACCATCATAAGTAGCCCTCAAAAGGTAGGGTGTTGCGATTCCAAGGGTGTTCAACAGACCCGAACAGCGTGGGAAATCATCAGCTGGCATGTAGTCGTTTGTGCACACGAAATCGACAAGGAGATTCCGCAGGAATTGAAGCAATGTTGAGGAGTTGGGCAGGCATAGGCATATCGTGCACTATACATCCACCCTAGACCGGGCGAGAATTGAACTTACGGGGTGCGGGCTCACAGTAGGCAAGGGTCTGGTAGAGAGTTTAGACTTGTGTGACATCTTTTACTTCCATTTGCCACATACTTTGTCCCTGGAGTAGGGTGTTGGCAAGGGTTCTGGTGAGCGTATAGTATAGGGGTCGGAATAAAACTTGTCCAACCTTCTTGTTAGGTTACTTAACCATACTTGTCAATAGTAGAATATGACCCGAAATTTTGTCGAGTTTCTATATTACTGCAAATGTTTGCCGTCCGCCGTGAACATCCTGGCTGCCCGGGCTGGCTAAGACTTTTTCCTTCCTGTAAAGCAGCATTTGGGGACTATGAGGGGTTCATTTGTGCACTATTTCGGGCATTATTTGGGCACGATTCGGGCAATAGCCGGAGGCTTGAGTGGCGATATCTGCAAAGCCGAGGCAGGGGAGGCCCTGCAGGGCAGAATTACGCACGAATGGGAGTGGGAACTTGTTGCTGCAGATGCAAAAGCCTGCAGGGAAGAGTTAAGAGATTGTTTGCAATAGGAAGCATCATTAGGGCCATTGGCATTGGGGAATGATCTGCGAGGCAGGGTTTAGGGAGGAGGTTTAAGGAGGGATCTGCCTGGATCTGCAAGGCTGGATTTGGGTGAGGATTGCAAACGTTTAGAAGAGCCTACGCTGGCAATGCGAGGGTTTAGGCAAAGATCTGTCACGCAGGGTTTAGGGGAGCATTTACAGCGGAGACGTATAGGGAGGAGTGCCCGGAAAAAGCGCCGAAATGATTTTATGAGCGGCTGAGGGTGTCTATCGCGTTTATAGCTGCTGTTAGTTACTACCCCCACCCCCTCAACTTCAATGATTGCCGCAGTGCCACCACACCTCACTAACCGTTTCTATATGTGAACATTGAAGTTTGGGGAGGTCTGGACGGACGGTACGAACAATGCCAAAACTTGTACCATTTCGCGAGGCCAGCAAAAGCCTGCCAAGAAGAGTCAGGGGATTGTTCCCAACAGCGGGTACGCTTGTGGCTTGCAGTCTCCGCACCGTGTAAATGTTACCGGCTGTAATGAACTTCACGAGCAGTAATATGTGGATCGGACTCTATGATCATCGTCCTCGCGTGCAGGTCTGCATCGTCGTCGTCCTGGAGGAGGTCTTCCCTTTTTCCCTCCTCTTAGGATCCACCTCGAACGCGGTAGGAGGGCTTTTAGTACTCCTTCCCCCTCAGTCGAGGGGGAAGCCAAGATTCACCCGATGTTTCGATTTCTTTCATAGATCTAGATGGCTGTCACAGGTGCGCCGACAGATATGTTCTGGCATTTTCCAACCGATTCAGCCTATGCTGGCCTCCCTTTCTTGATAGCCACTCCGAGCTGCAGTTCATGCAAAACAGCGGCGCTTCTAAATTGCTGCGCTTGTAAAGATGTGCATATGCCTGCCAAGCACGTCAACATTGCTTCATGCCTGCGGCGTGTTCGCTTCGATTTCGTTTGCACAGACGACTATACGCCAGCTGACGATTTCCCACGCTGTTGGGGTCTGTTGCTGCTGAGATGATGTTGACAGTTCTTCAGCAATGGCTTGTGTGAACCGAGCTTTACATCATGGTTGCATGGTGAGTGCAAAAAACTCCATAGGAAGGTTGGTGAGTGCATATTTGAAGCGTCACTGCGGAGATACTATGAGAACACTTTAGAAATACTGCATGCGCAGTACGCCTTACAAGGTTAGAAACCGGAAACTGAGACAGTATGAATCGTGCTGGTACTGTAACCTGAAGCCTAAACCCCAAACCCTAAACATTGGGCGTGAGGTCAATGAGCTTCAAACTTGGTGGCAGTGAGGCTTTGGCATACGCTCGGAGACGAATGAATACCTTGATGTGATATTGGTCGAAAGCACGGAACACATACCAGTCGGCAGAGGGAATCCATATCCAAACAAGAACACAGGAGACATCGGAGACCAACTCCTTCGACCAAACTGAATTGCAAAGGCGATGGCATGCTTACACTGCAAGGGCTCGTGAAGGCACTGCTCCCCGAAAACCCGATCCACGAGATCCTGGACCCAAAAATCCCAAGCAAGAAAAACCGTCAATCTCAGCTCGGGAACGTTCTTGAGTCTCCAGCACAGCCCTCGGCTGCGGTCAACTTAAGACTTCTGTCAACTTATAAGACTTCTTCTATTACTATTAATACTATTATTACTAGTATTTTTATTCGTATTAATACTTTGACTATTATTGTTATTACTATTATTACATATGGTCCTGGTACTATGCCCCACCAACCCAGTCATGAACTGCGCCCCAATAGGCTGAGCCATAGGCCTAAAACGGAAGACCCCCCAACCCACATCATAAAGACTCTGTCCGCGGCTGCCCTCCTCCAGCTCTAAACCCGAAACCCTACACCGTTTAGGGGCTTAGGCTTTAGGGTTCGGGTAAGTCACCGCCAATCGACACAAGCACGACAAGACCCTTGTCTGCGGCATGTGATACTCCTTGTCATCCCACCTACTGCATCCCCTGCGAACTTTATGCTCGAGTGTTGATTGAAACGCCTTAAAGTGCAGTACAACTAGACTTCGCCGTTACATCTACCGTATGCTCTTCTGTTCAGCAAGCTTTCTGAAGGTTTTCGGGTGCAAGACAAGAGCTTCTGAAGAACCACGGAAACCCTAAAGCCCAGTACCGTAAACCCATGATACAGGGGCCAAAAAGAATTAGAATAGGAATCTGGGGGCCATTATACCATAATTGTAATAAGGACCCCCCCAAAAAAATAGTATTGGTAAATATTGAGGCTCCTATATCAACCAAATCAAATGAAGCCCGGCACCGCCTCTACACGCCCTAGATGCAGATCCGTACCAAAAGAACCAACGGAGGCAAAAATAGTCAAAAGTAGGCACCGAAACTCCTGAACAAGAAGCCCTCTAGTCCCCAAGACCCAAGACCCCTGAATCATAGACTCTGAACTGTGGCTCTGCAGCCGAAAAAAAAAGAACTGAAGCCCCGAACCCTGAATCGTGCAGATGCTTTATACTGTAAACAATTCATTAAGGAAATGCATTGAAGCCCTCTGCGCCCTATTAAACCCTCGAAGCCCCAAAGCCTATAGCCGTCAAGTTGGTCTCTTACTGGTCATACTGGTGCTGAAGGAAGAGTGGAGGAAGGAATGTCAGGTCCACTCTCCCTCTCCCGCTTAGGCACTAGTAATATGTCCAGGCGTCGGAGTCTTTCGCCCTTTCGTTGACTTGTAGGCGCTCTTGATTCTTGATCCTGAGCTGGGGGTACAATCTTCAGGGGAAAGGGGAAGGGCTGGTGGACATTCTTCCGTCAACGACTCGCGATTTATCCACCATCCCTTGACCCTAAACCCAAACTTGTACGAGACACTATGTCCATTCCTAAAAGAGTCAGCAACCGCAGGGTGCCCTAAAGCTTCAGGGCGCACGCCCCTCCCGCACACGCACAAAACCAACCTGAACCGCATAAAACTACGGCCTATAAATACAAAAACCTACGAGACCCAGGCCGTAAATACAAAGGGTTCAAAGTTTAGGATAGAGGGTCTGCTCTTCCAATCCTAATCCCTGAACCCTGAATCTGTTGCGTATGCCAGGCATCGGCACTGTAGCACTTTGCGTTCCATCCGCTCAATTTCGGTCTGGTAGGCCTGTGCTAAGGGTAAATGTAGGGATCATCACAAGTTTCGCATGGTATTGGGGTAGATTATAGCATTACTACGAGAAGATATGACTGCTGGTTGCTCACCCTTTGGCAGTAGCAGTCCCGTGGCAGAGTGTCACCCTTCGGTCCCTCTATGATTGTACTTTGACAGGGTGCAAAACATAGCCTATGTTGCTATCCCCCATCCGATAACACAATCCATAACAAAGCTCACGAGCCTGGCTCTACAGACCAAGGTCGTGGCACACAAGGGTTCCTTTCCAACCCTAGACCCTGATGAAAGCCTCAAAACCTTTAGTCTACCTACTGCTCATGGCTTCAGGGCTTCTGTCTTGAAAGCTTCTGCCCCTTCTGACTTTCGCTACCTCAGTGTTTCGGGTTAGGGTCTGAAAAGCAAATGCTCCATCTGGGCAGCTGCCAGGGCGTTTAAAACCATCCCCAAACATCATGCATAGGGTTTAGGGCTTAGGGCTTTCGTTTATCGAAACGTCTATATCAAAAGCGCATACACCGCATAAAAACAAGCAAGGCAACATTCAGGATGCCATTAACTCGAGTCCCAACTGCCTCAGCCCCTACAACACCCTAACCCTGCACTTCAAGCCGCCAGTTTTTAAGCCCTAAACCCAAACCCCACACTGGAAGTTCCCGTCCTTAAACTACGCAAACACCGTGAAGACTATGCATCTTCGGTCTCTGGACTGATCCGAAGGCTCGCGATTTAGGTCGACATTCTGGTGTTTAAGCTTAACCCTAAACCCTAAACCCTAAACCCTAAACCCTAAACCCTAAATTTCAATTCAATGAGTGCTCGGAGTTTGGAGCTTCGAAGTCTCGAAGGCTCGAGGCTTTCGCCGGGAATTGGGGTTGAGCATTGCCCTTATAGTAACCCTTATAGAGCCCTTTTAGGTTGGGTCTTGGGGATCTAAGAAAGGAGCCCCTTATTACAAATATACTACTGTTCAGGCTTCCTTCTGTGACTTTGAAACCTTATCCCTAAAAGCCTGAAGCCCTAAACCCTGAAACTCCAAGGCCAGGATGCTGCGGCCATGTTTTCCACATCTTTTACGGGGAACTGGAGCTCTAAGAGCTTCTTGTTGCCGTAGAGAGCTCCTCGCAAGGGCAATGCTGCATTCACTGCTTGACACTGCTGTTCGTGATAAACTCAAGGTAGCCGAAATTATGTACATGCATTGAATATGGTGTGCCAACTATTGCAGCCGCTTGCAGACCCTTAAATCAGACTGCGCTCCCTCACGCTTAGAGTATTGAACCCTACCTTATATAACCCCGAACCACCCACCTTTTTAAGGACTTATATAAGGCAATCATACTAGGGAACTCTACAAAGGCAGGTTCTTTAGGGTCCAGGCAAATGCTAAACCCTCAAAGAAATATTCTGGGGGGTATCCTGGGAGCCGCTTCGAGTTCGAGGAGACTGGGCAGGATAAGACTTGTTTTGAAGCCATCTCCATCATCCGGCACGGTTTACGGTCTAAGGTTTAGGGTTCAGGGTAGAGTTTGAAGACTTTTTGGGGGGGTCTAGACGGCAACTTCTGGAATCTAGTCTAGAACCCCAAACCTTGAACTGCGAAAGCCGCTGCAGCACTGAGCTGCTCTTGCCGGTTGGCTGACCAGACAGGTATGAACGGAGCGAGTCTCGATCTTCGTCGATTTATGATATGCTCTATATATATATATATCATATATTCTATATTATAGACTATATTCGATGTTATTTTACTGTATGTAATAGCACTTTGTGATCTTCTTACGAAGTATGGTAGTAAAGCATAAGTTCATACAATACACTACAACACAGCGCAATGTCATACAATACAATACAATGCAATACAGTTACAACCCAATGCAATCCAATGCAATGCAATACATTATGACATCATGTCATGCAATGTAACGTGATGTAACATATAAACATAATGCAATGAACTTGTATGAGGTTTGATACTCAAATCTACGCGCATCCAATATAAGCCCTTGCTAGGATACTGCAGATAATCAAAACTGCGCATGCAAACTGAAGGCCCGAACCACCTGAGATCATCCACGCACTGCCTCTTAACCTCCTAAACCTTAAACCCCAAACCCTAAACCCGAGACCCTAAACCCTAAACCCTAAACCCTAAACCCCAAACCCCAAACCCTAAACCCTAACCCCGAACACTGAAGCCTCGACCCCGAGGCCACAGCCATCGACCTTTGGGCCCTCAAGGGGGGGGGGGGGTAGGAGGGGGGGTAGGGGACTTAGGTCTTATTAGGTCCTTATTAAGGGCTTTAGGGTTTAGGATTTAGAGTTCAGCAGCTCCGGATCGACCAGTTTTATAGTAGAGTTGTATTTACGGTTTTGATATAACACCCACCCACCCTAGAATCCCATAACATTAAGCAATATAAAGTTCCCTCATCATCACTCAGAGAGTTCTACCTACAACTTAGCCTGTCACACTTGTATGTCGCCCTCCCACACCATTAGGAAAATACAACGGTTCATATTCCTCACACAGCTGATTTAATTGTTTTAAAATTGTCAAGCTTAAACTTACCCTAGATCCTTCCAACCAACTAGGTTTGTTGTGTATGTTGCAAGCTATTTATTTTATTCAAGTGTCTACACCGTTGCTTGCTAGTCATAAGTGAAGCACTTAAGCGATTTTGGTCCCCCTTAACCTTGAAGCCCAAACCCTCGGCCCTAAACCCTAAGCCCTAAACCCTAAGGTCCAAACCCTAGACCCTAAACCCTAAAGCCCAACCCTAGGCCCTAAACCCTAAAGCCCAAACCCTAGGCCATAAACCCTAAAGCCCAAACCCTAGGCCCTAAACCCTAAAGCCCAAACCCTAGGCCCTAAACCCTAAAGCCCAAACCCTAGGCCCTAAACCCTAAAGCCCAAACCCTAGGCCCTAAACCCTAAAGCCCAAACCCTAGGCCCTAAACCCTAAATCGTTCCGAAAAACCCTTGCTCTGTTTCCGGAATACACCGGTTTTCCGAAATTCCCGGGCCAAGAACAAGGGTTTTTTGGAATGGCTCAGACAAACCCTTGTTCGTGGCCCAAATCCCGTGTCACGAACAAGGGGTTTTCCGAATTTCCCGTGTCACGAACAAGGGTTTTTTGGAATGGTTCCGGTCCCGTGTCACGAACAAGGTTTTTTTTTTTTCTCGAATTTCCCGTGTCACGAATAAGGTTTTTTGGAAAGTTTCAGAAAAACCCTTGTTCGTGGCCCAAATCCCGTGTCACGAACAAGGGTTTTCTGAATTTACCGTGTCACGAACAAAGGTTTTTTGGTAATGGCTCCGAAAAACCCTTGTTCGTGGCCCAAATCCCGTGTCACGAACAAGGGTTTTCCGAATTTCCCGTGTCACGAACAAGGGTTTTTTGGAATGGTTCCGAAAAACCCTTGTTCGTGGCCCAGATCCTGTGTCACGAACAAGGGTTTTAGAGGGATTTCGGCAAAAAAACCTTAATGTCACGAAGAGATTAAGGTTTAAATACATTTGAAAGAGAGGTTTAGGGTTTAGGGCTTAGGGTTTGGGGTAGTTTAGGGTTTAGGGCTAAGGGTCCCTATCCCTATGAGTTTGGGGAGTCCGCAACCAAGCCGCACGGTTCCCCATTCCCGGCGTGCGGCCTCGTATAGCACCCCATCCAAAAGGAGTGAAGTAGTTGCCCCCAACCTGGCTTACTGGGAAGATCAGGAATCTTAGCCAGTAAGGTTATAAGTAGAACCGCAATCCTGAAACTCTAAACACTGAACCCTAGCCTCCTGGTAGTCGGATATAAGTTGCAAGTTCAGCTTGGGCTGAAAACTTTGAACGGATTCTGTTAGAACAGTGTAGAGTGTGACGCAACAGGCCTCATCGTGTGCAGTGTCTGCAGAGTCCAGAGTTGTCCCTACTATGCCAGCAGTTCGGCTAACCTCCTGAGCCGTGGACTTGCACAAGTAACTACATGTAATATCGTCAATAGGCCATGTTAGCCCCAGGATGCCGAGCTATCTCAGGGTGCGGGGCAGAGATCATGGGCCAAATATGAGGGGATTCACCGGTAGAGCAAGGTTCCCAACCCTAAACCCTAAACCCTAAAGCGCACCTGAAGACTCTGCAGCGTCCGATTCGACTGGCGCAGTCACGTTGGCTTTCGGAGCGGGGCGGGGGTGGAATGGACCCCCGAGCTCCGAATCAAGTAGGGTTTAGGGTTTAGGGTTTACGGAAGTAAGGTTTTTAGGGTTTAGATGTGTAGAGGTTTAGGGGTTTCTGATACTCTGAATTAGTCCTTCAAGTTATGGTATGTGCCCTGAAAAAGGAACCTTCATCAAGGGGTTGGGAGGCTCGAGGTTCAGGGGTTAGGGTTCAGTGAAGGATGTCGGCCTCATGTGTCTTCTCTGACTCTCCAAAAGGGTCCTAAATACGCATAGTAGAATGTACGGTACAATAGGAATGACAATTATGATTCTGATTTTGATTTGGGAAAGTATCCCCCCAGAACGGTACCCAGGAACCTTTCGGTCTTTGATTCCAGCTTCTGGGATACCCTAAGGGTCCCAAGGACCTATCAATTAGGTACCCGGTTTGAGGATAGTAGTTATGTAGGTTAGGATTTTTGAGAGTATCTGATAGTTATGTACCTGGACCCTTGGGGATAGACAAGGCTCCGCGGAAGGGCTGTGCAGGTTTGGGTATCTATGGATTTCGATTGAGGTTCCCGCCGTTGGCATGCAGGGCTTTTTGAAGTTGCCTTTAGACTGTCGGGCTACGAGGCTTACCGTTGACAGATGAGGGTTTGGGATTGAGGGTTGAGGGTTGAGGGTTTTGTAGAGGGCAATGTAGGCGCTAATACAGAAACCCCTTCCCCCTTCTCAGGACGTTTATAGGGATCCGCGTATTAGGGCCTTGCAGGAAGGGGATTGATTAGTCATGTGTCTACATTAGAATTGCTAACCAGTGGTTTTGGGGTTCCCTTGACTCTTTAGCTCCGCATTTAATAGGGACTTTCATCATCCCTGGCTCCTTAGCTCGCGCAATATCAAAGATTGAATTCGAAGGAGCGGGGCCATTGGGTACCACATGAACCGGAACCTCTCCACCAATTCCAATCCGGCCTCAAAGCACGTCGAACCGTGTTTGAGTGGGATCCACGCAGGGAAACTCTAAGGTCATCGTGTCGTGGTCCGAGCAACTCATCAAAACATCCCTTTCTACTTAGAGGTTCATGGGTAGTCATAAGTGGAGCTATAAGTAGGATAACTACAGTTTTAACTCCTATTCAGGGACTTATGATCCCACTCACCACTAGAACCTCCAAGTAGTTCCTATATACCTATACTATGCTGAGCCTCAGAAGTTCCAGAACCCTAAAGCCCCTGGTATTACAATCATTCGTTGAGTCTTTAGTGAACCCCATAAACCACAGAACGTGTCCACCTAACAAACGCTAAGGTTTAGGGTTTAGGTGTAGGTTCCATGAACCTCTCACACCTGTTCTGAAACCAAAGCCTATCCGAAACCGTGGTACCAAACGCCCGAAGTCCTAAAGGGGCTTAGGAACACAGCCAGAACCTGAAAACCTTCATGCAGGGGTCTAGTTGGGAGTGGAAGATAAGAATACCATTGTAGCAAGTATTCCGACCGCGACATTAAGCCCCTCTTCAATCTAAAACCCTAAACCCTAAACCCTACACCCTAAACCCTAAACCCTAGACCCTCAACCTCACACCCACCCTGACAGGCCTTGAGCATGCTGCCCAATGCCTTTCTAGAGGTCTCAAAACGCACGGCTTCGGTTCCCGGCTTAGGGTTTGGGATTTGGGAGTTTCCGAAAATGGCGGGCCCTAATTTGGGACCCTAAATAGTAGGATCCTTATTATAAGGACCCCAAAAGAAGGTACCCCTAATTTTCGGAAACTCCCATTTAGAGTTCAGGGCTTTGAGATCTGCCGTCTTTTGTGGCTTCGGGACATCTCTTCGTGCTGAGTGCTGGGAGGATGCTTCACGTTCTCTTACCTTACCTTTGCTTAGTAGGGAATGGGAGGAATGGGGTAGAATTATAACTACTGTTACTACCATTCTTCCATTCCCTACTAACCAAAGGTACGAAAATAGCCCTAAAGCTTACAACCCTAAACCCTATAGCCTATACCCTAAACTCTATAAGTGCATTCCCTACTAACCGAAGGCAAGTTACACACGAACCTCCGGCCTGAACCCAGGAAATCACAGACCTACTCCGTAGACTCCACGACATTCATGCGATTCTTCGACTAAACGGGAGGACAGTCCTAAGGCCCTGAGTACATATGGGTAGTTGTCAAAATTAGGGCCCCTTTTGGGTACCCTAAATAAAAGGTGCGGTATTTTTACAAGGAATCAAAAAGGGACCCTAGTTTTGACAACCACCCATATTCGGACCCCGAAACAAGCCTAGAGCTGATATCGCATTGCTTGCAAGCTCCCTTTGTTAAACGAAACAAGCCTAGAGCTGATATCACATTGCTTGCAAGCTCTTCTAACTTAGCAGGTCCACCTAGTATCTCTGAGAACCCCAATCAGATTCCGCAAAACCCAAGCGTCAAATAGAACCGCTAAACCCCTGACGAACCCGACAAAGCCCTACAGTTGACCGGATAAAATCCTATCCCCAGGAGGAGGGGGTTCACGGGGGCAAGGGTTTAACGTTTAGGATTGCTGGGGTGCGGGGTGAAGGGATCAGCGTTTCGGATCACGCTTGAAATTTTCGGGTCCAGGGCACAGTTCCGAAAAGAAAGATGGGTAGTGCCGTACGCCACCTCTGCAACCCCCGCCCCGAACTCAAGAATCCTAGAATCGGCCTAGGGTTTAGGGCTCAGGGTTTAGGGTTTAGGGCCTACAACCGTGTGACCATCGTTGGGCTCAAGACGGCAAACCTCTACGAAGGCTAACTTGCACTTCTGGTAGGATCTTCAGAATCCGGACAAGCCAAACACAATATACTCCACACCCTAGAACCCTGAACAAACCCTCAACCCTAAACGCCCCCGTCACAAACCCCGAACCCCTGAGCCCCCTGGCATTGAACCCAAAAAAAAGACTCTGCACCCTAAACCTAAACCCTGAACCGACTCTGCACCCCAGTTGCCATAGCAAGCCCTAAACCCTACAAACCCTAAGCCTTAAGCCTCTGAGTTGCCATAGCAAGCCCTAAAGCCTATAAACCCTGCAAACCCTAAGCCCTAAACATCTGAGTTGCCACAGCAAGCGCATCCCCACCCAAGGCGTTGGACACGTCCAGCTGCCACACCTGCTCGCAGGCCGGGCTTCCGGTTGAGGAGTTTAGGGGTTTAGGGGTTTAGGGGTTTGGGGGTTTAGGGGTTCAGGGGTTCAGGGGTTTAGGGGTTTAGGGTTTAGGGTTTAGGGTTTACGGTTTAGGGCGTCAGGGTTTTGAAATCGTGAGGCTTTGGGGTCAAGGGTTGGAGTTGAGATTTATTGTCAAGGGGAGGTTACAGGATCTGGGGTGTGGGATCCAGGGGCAGTTTCGGGGTGTAGGTATGAGGATTTAGGGTCTAAGATTTGGGATCCAGGATTTAGGAATTAAGCTGTTTAGGGATTAGAAACCGAATCGGAAAGTTTCAGGGTTGAGAACTTCAGGATGACAGAGTTTGACGGTACAGAATTCAAAGTTCAGGGCTCGATAGCTCTAAACCCTGATCCCTAAACCCTAAACTCTAGGATGCAGCGAAGCACTTAAGGCACAGCAGTCAGAGTTGGTGCTTGAGATTTTGTCATCACTGCTCACATTGAAGGTTCGGATACGGAGGGATGCTTCCAAGCAGCTTTTGGATTTAGTGTTTTTGGTATAGTATAGGGGTTTGAGGGTTTGGGGCTTCAAGGGTTTTGGGCTTTAGGGTTAAGGAAGGTTCAGGAGACTGGAATCTTTTAGAACCTCATTGGCTCAGGGTCGTCGAGACCCATCCAAAACCCCCCAATTCGAAGACGCAGAGACCTGACGAAGGATTTAGGACTTAGGATTTAGGGTGCCGTTCGATAAATAGCCTAGGATGTGGAGCAGATCATAGTAAGTTCACACAGGACTAAGTACAGTAACAAAAGGGGCCATTATTGCTGAACCCTTTATGGCCTTCAACTCAAAACCCCAGCACCGAACACCAAGCGCTGAACCCAAATCTCGAACTAACCACTCCCAAGCACTGATGGGAGTTTCCGAAAATTAGGGGTACCACTCTTTGGGGTCCTTATAATAAGGATCCTGCGACAAAGGGTACTCTAGAAGGGTCCCCCATTTTCGGAAACTCCCAAATACATCCCCAAACCCTAAACCCAACGCCCCAACACATCTCTATGCCTCTGGAAGCCCGACAGCAGGCCTGCTTGTTCAATGACAGGCCTTCTACGGCCTTGGCCCACTGGGACATGAGTTGAGAACCACCCCGGAACTCCAAACCGCTCTGGGGCTTAAGGTTTCAAGGTGCTACGCGGTTTTGATTTTGGGCAGAGGGCATAGGATTTAAACTTTGTCGTCCGGGGCTCAGCAACCAAGGAAGCTCGGCTTACCCGGTATAGGAGTCGGTTATCGGACGGTTACAAAACCCCAAACCCTAAGCATCCTAAACTCAAAACGCCAAACATGTGATGTGGAGAGGCTCTGATTTGACTGCGTCAGGCGGCTTTATCAATATAGCATCCGTTATTCTGTACACTGGCATCCTATAATTCAGGCGCTCCTCTCGCGCCGACATGGAAAAGCACTCTCCGATTCCCTCCAAGCTCCAAGATCTCAAGGATGGCTTTTTTTGACAGAATGTAGGGGCCTTAATCATTAGAATGGGGGCTTTGGGATTCCTTGCTATAGCTATAGTAGAATATACCCCAAATCCCAAGTCTAATTATTAAGGCTCCTGTACCTACAGGCCAGCCCCCTTCAATAAGCTCGTGCACACTTTTCGCTTCAATCCCAGCAAGTTGCAGAGCACCGTTTGTACGATGTTTAAGCGCCAGGCCTTTCCCACCCTTGACAGTGAAGACCTGTGAGCATATGCGAGTTTCCGAAAATTAACTCGGGACCCTAACATAGTAGGCTACAAAGTAGGACTAATCGGATACTTATAATATATTATATGGACCCCAAAATAAGGGCACCCCTAAGCCCTAACTTCGGATATCTTACATTATATGGACCCCAAAATAAGGGCACCCCTAAGCCCTAAGTTTCGGAAACTCCCATATGTGCCGAGCCTTTAGAAGCTTCAGGGCCTTGTTCCTCGCCTTCTGAAGCTTTGCAGCTTCGATTCCAAGGGGAAAAGGAGGGACCCTTAATAAGGACCCCTAGGTATATACCCTTAATTTTGCTACTGTATACCGCCCATTTATATTAGCCCCATTATGGGGTAGGGGTCCCCATTAAGGGTCCCTCCTTTTCCCCTTTGATTGATGGTGCGCCCAGCACGCCTTCCTCTTCTGACCACGAATTGGACCGCTGTTGCTAACGCAAGTGAATTGGGAGTTTCCGAACATCAGGGGTACCTTTTTTAGGATTCCTTATATTGATTGAGGATCTTACTACTAAGGGTACCATATTTAGGGTCCCCTATCTTCGGAAACTCCCGATTCGCTCTTGTGGCGGAACTCTTTTCCTCTGCCCACTGCGGCAAGGAAGCAGCAGACATGCCCATGGAGCGAGTCAGCGGTCTGGGCTGAGACGTGTCGGATCATGCATGCGGTGCACACTTATCTGTGAAGCCCAGTAACCTAGGAATAAAAAGGGCTCCCTTTTTGGATTTGGGTAGCTTGATAAGGAACCTAGGACTTAAGAAGGTAATAAGGGTACTACTGGGCATCCTAGTTATTCAGTACGGCCATCTCACCAAAACAAACCGAAAGGGCTCAAGGCCCAGTTCCCGTTCCCATGACACTAGCCCAGAGCTGTCCCAGAGCACCCAGGTCCCCAAACTCTTAGCCCAGAATCTGAACCCATAACCGTATAAACCCATAAAAAACCCATAATAAGCCTCAACCCTATAAACCTTATACTAGACTGTTCTCCAATCGTGGTCGAAGCTTTCTCTTTTGGGGAAGACGTTGGATTCAAAAGGGGAGTTCGGGGTTTAGGGTTTAAGGCTTTTAGGAGTAGGATTGTGAGGTTTAGGGTTTGGGAGGTGTAGGGTTGCGTGGGGTTTAGAGCGTTTGGTGGGTTTATGGTTTGGGGTTCAGAGCCTTTGGGCTCAAAGGGCTTAGGCTGCTCCGGCCGCGCCCCGCCCTGCCTTCATTCGGGCTTATGGCTCTCCTTGAAAAAGGCTCAAAATGGCCCAAAAGCCTTGTATAATATGGTCTTTAGGCCCAAAAGCCTTGAAATATCAGTCCTTAGAGCCTTAGGGTTTTAGACGCTGGGTTTCCGAATCCCTGAACTCCTGATCCACTACCGCTTCAGACCATACCACTTGGCTCCTAAACCCTTACCCCCAAAAAATACACCCTACACCTGGACCCGAAATAACTTACCTTTTATATGGAAATCATGATAGGGAACCCTAAAAGGAAGGTTTTCTGGGGTCCAGGTAAGCCCTAAGCCAATTAATCTGAATTTATTTAGGTAGCCATAATGGGGATCTTTAGCAAAACAAAAATATGGTTTCTTCATTCTGGTATGTTAACTTAAACCTGGACCCTAAGGAACCTACCTTTGTTTGGGTTCCCTAATATGCTTTCTTTACAAAAGTCCTTAAAAGGGTAGGTTATTCGGGGTAAAGGAATCCCGTAACAAGAACCCAGTAGAAAACACCTGCTGCCAGGCTGCGAGGGCCGTAGCAGGCCCGAAACCCACCTGCAGGGTTTGAGGTTTAGGGTTTAGGGTTTGAGGAGATGGGGCTTACCTTAACCCGGAATAGCCTACCTTTTTAGGGACTTATGCAAGGAAATCATTATAAAGAACCCTAAAACAGGTAGGTTATTCAGGGTTAAGGTAGGACTTAGGGTGTTAAGGTAGGACTTAGGGTGCATAGGGTCTGCGGATTTGGCTTCAGTTTAAGGTGTTGGGGGTTTAGGGACTCAGGGCTCAGGGTCTATACAGATGAATACGCTGGCTGATGGACAAACCCTGCGCTGGACAATCTTAAGCGCCCTGAATTGGGGGGCGGCGGGGGGGTCAGTTGCGGATGCTGCTCGAAGCCATCTCCACAACCCAAACCCCAACCGCTTGTGTCCGGGTGTGCCGTGTTGAAAACGTTGAAAAAACCCAACCCCCCAAACTAAACCCTCAAATTGAAATCCTAAACCCTGAATCCCCTTCAGACCCTGAACGGCTGCACGGCCTGGTCTATGGAAACTCGGAATTCGTCGCCTATCTGGCCTGTCTTTCCACCTGGGCAGATGCTCCCTGACTCTGCTTGCAAAAACTGAAAATGGGATTAAGGGACTCTAAAACGTACTTATAACGAGGTCCTGATCCTTGGGCGGATAACTAAAGCTTAGTAAGGCTTAGTAAGTATACAGTTCAAGCCTCAATACGACCTTAATACCACGACTTCGGCCTCAATTTCACAGGGTTGTAAAGCGTCGACTCGGACATCTCGGCCTCGGCCAACCATGTTAACGGTAGGACATTTCCACGGGGCAAGGATTGGAGGAAGAAGCATCGAGAATTAGCAGATTCCGACGATCTGCAGGAAAGGCAATCCTACGACGACATGTCTGGTCCGCAATAAAATCCTTAACAGCAAGAGTAGTGCTCCATCAGCAAGGCGTGGATCAGCACAGAGATGGCCCGGCTACAGATGGATGCCTTAACCCACCCAGTGCGGTGCGGCCGCCAGCATCATCAATTGGGAGTCAGTCTGGGCATGAAGGGTTTAGGGCTTCGGCTTAGGGATCACACGCGTTGAGACCGCCTCCATAATCACAAACGCCTGTGCGACCTGCTCCTACAACCCCACACCAATCCATCTCAGCTTTGGTTTGCTTTTAAATGTGATCATGTAATGCGGGCTGCGAAGGGACCACATGCTGACGCAAGCCCGCGAATGGTGGGTGCGGCCCTATTCCTAAAGTAAACGGCGCACCCGCCGCGCGCGCACTGTAAACACACCCTATACACCTTAAAGCCTACACCCGAAACCCTAAACTGCACCCTACATACACCCTACACCCTAAACCCCACACCCTAAACCCTAAACCCCAGCCGAAAATTGGGTCCCGGAGCCGAACATGCATAAACCTGCAGAGCCCCTAAGCTTGAAACCGTGTAAACCCCGATCTCCTAGACCTTACAAAACATTAAGGTTTTTTTTTTGAACTCCTTCTTTCTCCTCGCAGATCCAGTCTACTCGGACAAGGCCACATGGGCCAGGAGAGCGGGTAACCCGCCAAGCAGACAAGGCAACACAGCTTTACGGCATCGCCCCTGTCTGCACACTGCCGCTTAACCCTCACCCCATCACTGAGAAGGTCACCTCCATCGCCCTTTGTGTCTGGAAAGCCTTCAAAGTGTTCTTTCCGTATGCCGAGATCACCTTGTCATCCGTGATCATCCCCGAGGCCCAGATCGGATAAATATTGAGTAGGACATCGGTGGACACCTCGTCTCCCGGGCCATCCCCCATCTCCAACAGCTGCGTGCGAACGTCTTCCTCGGAATCGCTTGCTGATGCTGACGGTTTGTCCTCCTCCACTCTCACCGTCATCCCGATGTGCAACTCCGAGCTGCCACCCTCCATTGGAAAAGTAACCACCTGGGGTGCCTGGCTTGAGCCGCTTGCCATCTCCACCACGCATCATGTGCGCCTCTTCTTCCCCGGGCTGGGTTCCTCCGGCGTGTGGAGCAGTTGGGTCGGTGCAATGCCTCCGTGGGCGACGCCGGCACCAGTGCAGATCCAGCCTCGCCAGCTTGGGACTCCTCAGCTGAGCTGCTGTTGAGGGGGATCACCTTGGGGAAGAGCATGACCGGAGCTCGTTGAGGTAGAAGTCCTCGTGCTTGGCGGGATCCAGAGAGAGCGGGTAGGTAAGGCTGGAGTCGTTCAGCCCATTTCAGCCCCCAACCTATTTCCAGGTCCGCGCACTTGGCCCAGTCATCTGCATTTTGATCCCCAACGTAGGTCACCAGCAGGGCCACGACATCTGACACCGCCCCAGTCATGTGACCCAAGAATTTTCCAGACTGGGAGTCAGTGCAGCGGTGGTTGAGCCAGTCCATGAGCCATTCCGCCGCACGGCTCATGACAAGCTTGTCCCTGCTCTCCATGTCCTCCTGTAGCGACCTGAGAAGTTTACTCCAGTCTCCAACGCTGGGCAGCTGCATGTAGCTGGTATCATCTACTTCGACCTCCACTTCGATCCTCAAATGTGATGCGCTTGATCAAAGAGCGGAAATATCAAGACACTCAAGAGCCCAGCGAATTTCAGCCGGTGGCAGAATCTGTGCCCACGCATAGCAATACCGAGTTCTCACGATATTGCGGTTCCTGGCATTGTGCAAATTTGCAGGGTTGACGGGTGCCAAATAGAACCAATCCCTGACATACACAGTGCCAGAATCCATAGCAGCATCACCGCTACCAGCCGAACCGCCTGGTGGCCGGACTCTTTTGACAAATAGCCGCAAAGTCATGTTAGGCATGTTTTCGTCGTTGAATCCCAAAAGCGCAGCCATCCCGTGAAGCCCTATACTTGGGCTGTCAAGTATAGGAGCATCACTCAGAGCGTCAACAGTGCTCCTGGAGTTGAACTCAATGAGCAAAGCATTTCTGTTAGGGATACTCGCGATCTGGGCCGCTTCTTTCAGGCCTGCAATCGGGTCGGTGCAAAACCCTGGCATGTTAACGGCTTTCACAAACTCATTGGGTATGTCCGCCGCACAAACTGTGTCAACCATAACCCAATAAGGCTGATTGGCCAGAGGAGGATCACCAACCTCATCAGCCTGGAGAGCTCCGAACTGAGCTAAGTAGCATCTCCACTGAAGCGACCTGACAAAAGCACCTGGCAGCTCAAGCCCGAATAGGCTGCGTGCAACCAACTGGCACATCAGCGCAAGATCAGACCCGTTCAACCTGTCAGACGAAGCACCGCTGACAGTTGAGAGTATATCTCGGCAGTCAGTCGGACCTGCGCAAGGTAGCATGCCACCACCAATGTACAAGCTACCGATGGTGATGCCGACAGCTCTCAAAGCTTGGCTAACCATGAGCTGACGCAACTTTGAAGACCAAAGAATAGCACCAGCCCATTCCATCCACGAATTAGGAGTAGGTCGCAGGTAGTCAACCAAAATGGCCATCAGCGCTTTCGCCCGAGCTCTAGGTTCATCTAGGTTCCAAACTTCCTTCAAGCATGTGACAACATGCCCTCCGCTGCCCAGGTATATCTCACCTTGTTGTCCCAGTGCATTAACACCATACAGCCCCTCCATTTCATCAACAGAATTGCCGGTGTCCAAAGCACTCTTCCAACTTTTGCAACCGAATCTTGAAGCAGCGAAAAGGAAACCTGCTGCCATGCCTTCCGCATCTGGCAAAACAGTAGCTAAGTAACCCATCGCCTCAATCAGAGTGTCAACAGACAAACTCGTGCCTGCAGCGGCCAAATTGGCCGCAGCAGGATAAGCGATGGGCGGTGGTGGACCACCGCCACCAGCTGGCGCCACAATGGCGCCAGCCACCACAAAAGGCCCATCACCGACGTTGCTATTTGGTGCGCCAAGTGGAATGTTATCCGAACTAACCAGCTGTAAAGTTCTGGTAGTGGCAGATCTCCATTCTGAAATATCACACCACCTGTCCTTATTCCGAGGGCCATTCCCAGCACCGTTCAACCAGTTTTCACCACGAGGCGTTGTGTCAGGAAACCGCAAATTTCGCTGCACAGGAATTGACAACCGCAGAGGACAGTTAGGGCTAAGAAGTAGCCTGAGCGCAGGTGCCATTCGCACCAACTCCTCACTTGTGTGCTCAAACACAATCTCATGCCCTGACCGAATGCCTTGGCCATGAATTGGCAGCCAGTCCAAAACTTCAGCAACTGTACAGCCATATGAACACTGAGTAGGAGGGCCTCGCCAATAAGCGGTCACACTCCCACCACCAATCTGCGCTAAAGTTGCACACATGAAGTTCTGAAATACGATTGCCCATTCAAAGGCAAAACTGACCATCTGCGGCAATAGCATACCCACATTGTTAACCACACCAGCCCATCTGCTCCTTAAGTCAGTAGAAGACACAGAAACAGGCAAGCCACCAGGGGCAATGATTGCACCGGCCCTTTGCGAGGAATAACGCGGGTGTGCAGCCATCAAAGTCTGAACCGTTGGCGAGGTCTCAAAATGGTGAGTATACGCACATGAGTCGCCATTTGGGTCAACAGGGGTATAAACCATCTTCCGACAAAGCTTCTGGCTCCTGGCAATCATTGTCACGGACCTGAACTGAGCCTGAATTGTCGTGTAGACATCAGCAGGCTTAGCAGTAACCGTAACTTCATTACTCAGTGACACAGTTTCATCGGCCCCACACAAGCCAAGGTTCTCCTGAGTTGACTCCCTGAGAACACTCACTGACTTGGATGCCAACCAAGTCCCACAAGGAATGCCCTCAGGAGCTTCAAGCTCATTAGTTGAGGGAAGTGCGATGGTAGTCATTGCAAACAACCATATAACGGAAAATTCAATCTTGAGCCAATTTCAATGCAAAACCAGAATTCACAAAGCAAGCAGACTTCACCAATCTTGCAATAAAAGACTAAACAACTCAGCTCTTGACCGCAAAATGCGACTACGGACCACGCCCACCCAACTTGAGCCAAAACGTAAAAATATGAATTGACCCTCAAAAGAATGCAACGACACCTCAGAGACTCTGCATTAAGTTAAGCAAAGCTTCTTCAGTATTTTCCGTTGCACAATGCATTTTGTGAGCAGTTAAGTGCGTGATTTCACGCATAGCACGCTGTGCCAAATATACGACAAAAGCGCGCATTACAAGCGAAACCTTTTCACTTAATTACCCACAATCGTGGGTCGCGGGATAAACCGAGAGGTTAAATCCCGGGTTTAGGGTTTAGGGTTTAGGGAGTTAGGGTTCAGGGTTTAGGGGCAAGGTTCAGGGTCATTGTTGGGCTTCTTGTGGTAATAAAAGGTTCGTGGTAACAAAAGGTTCAAGTTAGGGTTAATCTTGACGCTTGAGGTGTAGGGCCTAAGGCTTGTACTACGGATATCAATGAAGGCATCCGGAGCAAGGTCTGGGTCTGGGTTTAGGCTGTTGGACTTGCAATGCTATTGCCTTGGTTCGACCCTTTGCCATACGCTGTATAGCTTCCCCAGCCCTAGACCCTCAACCCCAAACCCTGACCCTTAAAACGCCCTCAAACTCTAAACCCGAAATCCGCTTCGCAAGCTCTGGGTTTTTATGCTAAGACTCGCGCTTTCGGTTTTGTTTTGGGAGCAAGGACCCTGAAGCAAAACACGCTGACGACACAAATCCATTCCCAAACTCCACACCCTCAACGCGAAACCCACAGACTTGAAGCCCTGGCCCCCGGAAGAACCCTTCCTGATAAACTCTTTGCAGCCCGGGCGCTGGCGGTGACGACCCGCAAATCGGCATTCTGTGGCTTTTGCTGGGCCTCGGGCCGATGTAGAGGCTGAAGTCAGTAGTAATTCCAAGGGTACAAGGAGGGACCCTTAATAAGGACCCCTAGGTATATACCAGGAATATACCATTAATTTTGATATTATATACCCATTATATGGCCCATTATAGGGTAGGGGTCCCCATTGAGGGTCCCTCCTTTTCCCCTTTGAGCAATACTATTCAACAGGGTTCTTTACTATGATGATTCAGCCTGAGACTTGTTTTTAAGGGCTCCTTTTCGAACTGCAGAGTGGCTCTTTTGGCTCTTAGGATTTGATCCGTAGTTTGGGGTATGGCCTGCATGAGTCGACCGGACGGCAATGGATCAAGGCCTCAGGGCTTCTAAACGACACATATCCGATTACAGCTGGACATCACTAAACCCAGAAAGCCCCGGACCCACAACCCCTAGACCTTTCAAGTCCCAAGCCTCTGCACCCAAAGCTCTAAACCCCAAACCATCCTCAGCCCTCACCCTAAACACCCTGAACCCGCAGCCCCAAACCTTCAAACCCTAAGCCCTAAACCCTCAGACCCTAAAGATCTTAACCAAAAACTCTAAACCCTCAAACGCTAAACCAAACCCTGAGACAAAATCCTTGACCCGAAACTCTAAACCCTAAGCCCCAGACCCTAAGCCCTAAACCCTAAACTCAAGGCACAGGCCGCCCACCTCCGTGGGTGGGCGGCGCTTAAGCCCCTCGACCTCGATGGCGCAGGCCGACCCAATATGCCTGCCCGCCTTGGCCCTGCCCTGCCCTGCCCTGCCCTGGACTGCCCTGCCCTGCCCTGCCTGCCTTCCTCCGGAAATGTGGAAAACTGGTGCTGGTTTTTGCCTCCTAAAATCCGTTCATAAAATGTGCATTTTAAGGTGGGCCAAAGTCGAGATAGGTTTGGGTGGTTGGCCGCCTTAGACGGCGTGGGGTGGGAGAGTTAACAGAAAGAGCCATCCACAATCAGGCTCCAGCGAAAAATCGTCAGAAGACGACGCGCTCGAAATTACACTGTCGCAAGATACTTCCGCTTCTACGCCATTCTACGGCAAACCCTAAACCCTATACCCTAAACCCTGAACCCTAAACCCTAAATCGTAAAACCCTAAAACCCTAAACCCTAAACCCTAAACCCTAAATCCTAAACCCTAAAACCCTAAACTGGAGCGAGCTGCGGGCGCTGCGATAGCAGCAGCGAGCGTGCCGAAGCGTCAGTGAGGCTGGCTCCGGAGCTGGCGCGACAGGCGCAGCGGAGGAGCCCCAGCACCGGCTCAGGTGCTGGCGCATTGCGACAGGCATGCTAGCCAATCAGAACCATATGACCCTAAACCTCCAACCTCGGAGCGCCCCATCCCTCTACTTGGAGCTGGGCCCTGCCCTGGCCTTGGCCCGGCCCTGACCCCACCCTGCCTGGCCCTGGCCCTGGCTTTGGCCCTGACTCTGGCTCTGGTGCTGGGTCTGGCCCGCGCTGGCCAGCTGTCTGGGCCTGGTTCTGGCCCTCTCCCCCTGCCCTGCCCTGCCCTGCCCTGCCTTGCCCTGCCCTGCCCTCGGTTTTGGGCCCTCACGAGACCGAGCCACAAACCTTGATGTTGGCCAGACCTTGGTTTTGGGCCCGCCAGACCGAGCCACAAACCTTGATTATGGGCCCCCGCCAGACCAAGCCACAAACCTTGATTTTGGGCCCCCGCCAGACCAAGCCACAAACCTTGATTTTGGGCCCCGTACCAGACCAAGCCACAAACACCAAGCCACAAACCTTGGAGAAAAACCCTAAACCCGACAAAGGTCATAGACTGGGTGGGCGGGTAGGGCGAGAGCGTTGAACCTAGGCGCACACCACAACACACGTCTCGCGTGGTGGTGTGCGCGGAGCATCGACACACCCTAAACCCTAAACCCTAAACCCCTAAACCCTAAACCCTAAACCCTAAACCCTAAACCCTAAACCCTAAACCCTAAACCCTAAACCCTAAACCCTAAACCCTAAACTAAGCGAGGGGCCGAAATTGTCGAACGACAGGCCCCGAGCGCTCTGGCCGAGGGCCTAACAGCCCGAGCGCCCCTACGAAAAGAGCGGGACGCGGAGAGGGGAGGGTAAAGCCTCCCCGGTCTGACCTGCACAGGTCAACGGTGTAAAGCCCATGGCAGACCCCAACGGGAAGTCTTCGAAATGAGGGACCGCCGTATCGGGACCTCCTCTAGCGTAGCTATATAATAACCCCAAACCGTGCCCCATTTGCTCTGGTCCCCCTTTTTTGGGGTCATTTAGTCGCGCTTGTCCTTTTCGGAAAAGGACAACCAGCTCTAAATCTTAGATTTTCAACATTTAGTCGCGCTTGTCCTTTTCGGAAAAGGACAACCAGCTTTAAATCCTAGATTTTCAACATTTAGTCGTGCTTGTCCTTTTCGGAAAAGGACAACCAGCTCTAAAACTTAGATTTAGGATTTAGGATTTAAGGTTTAGGATTTAAGATTTAAGATTTAGGATTTAGGGTTTAGGATTTAGGATTTAGGATTTAGGGTTTAGGATTTAGGATTTAGCCTCCGAAATTTGGATTTTTGCTGGTGATTTTCAAGTGACAAATTCTGTTCATAAAATGTGCCTTTTAGACAAGGCCGGTTGCGAATCTCGAGGTCCCCTCCTTTCTTTTCGTGTGGCTGCTCTTAAGCTTCCGGATTTCAATATTTAGTCGCGCTTGTCCTTTTCGGAAAAGGACAACCAGCTCTAAAATCTAGATTTAGGATCTAGGGCTTAAGATTTAGGATTTAGGGTTTAGGATTTAGGATTTAGGATTTGGGGCTTAGGATTTGGGATTTAGGATTTAGGGTTTAGGATTTAGGATTTAGGGTTTAGGATTTAGGGTTTAGGATTTAGGATTTAGGGTTTAGGATTTAGGATTTAGCCTCTGGAATTTGGATTTTTGCTGGTGATTTTCAAGTGACAAATTCTGTTCATAAAATGTGCCTTTTAGACAAGGCCGGTTGCGAATCTCGAGGTCCCCTCCTTTCTTTTCGTGTGGCTGCTCTTAAGCTTCCGGATTTCAATATCTAGTCGCGCTTGTCGTTTTCGGAAGAGGACAACCAGCTCTAAAATCTAGATTTCGGATTTAGGGTTTAGGATTTAGGATTTAGGGTTTAGGATTTAGGATTTGGGGTTTAGGATTTAGGATTTAGGGTTTAGGATTTAGGATTTAGGATTTAAGATTTAGGATTTAGGGTGTAGGATTTAGGATTTAGGAACCAGCTCTAAAATCTAGATTTGCCAAAGCTGTCAAACGATAAGGTTGAAGGGCCGAGCCGGCCCTGCCATGCCGAAGGCCCGAACAGGGCCGAGGCTACTCCCAGCCGTTGCCTAGGCCACAACTTAAACAACTGGAACGTTCATGGGTGCAAAAATATAAAAGCCCCCCTTGATAGGGGGGTTGGGGGGTAGAAACCCTAAACCCATAATAGAGCATAGTTTGGGTGGCCGGGGTGGGTTTACAAGCAACGCGAGCGCGCGGCCCGGGGTGCTTCACACCCGAGCGCGCGACTTCGCCTGCCACACCCTAAACCCTAAACCCTAAAACCCTAAAACCCTAAACCCGAAACCCGAAACGAAACCTCCGATCGACCCGAGGCTCCTGAGCGAGGAAGCGGAGCTCTGTGACTGCAAGACGCTGGAACACCTGGAGTTTATAGGGGGTCCTTTAAATAAAGGGGCTACTATAAGGGCTACTAATTCAGGGTTTAGGGTTTAGGGTCTAGAGCTTTTGTGGAGTTTAAGGGGTCCTTGGTAAGGGATCTATAAGGGTTCCTTCAAAGGGATCTCTCTGGTTTAGGGTTTAGGGGTTTAGGGAGTTTATAGTGAACCGCAGAAAGTTGGAACATGGACTTAGGACGATTGGTGCTGGGATTTCCTCTACGCTACCTTAAGGGAATGAGGGTTTAGGGGTTTAGGGATTTATGTAGGGGGTCCTTTGTAAGGGATCTATAAGGGTTCCTTCAAAGGGATCTACATGATCTAGGGTTTAGGCTTTGGAATTTGGGGTCCTGTTGCCGTGCAGCTGGCAGTAACTTCTTGTTGGATGAAGTGGCACAGGATGCTGGGTTGTAGCTTCACCACAAACAGGATTGAATTGGTGCTTGCTTCTCCTACCAGCCCCCTGAGGGCTTACACGAGCTACTTTCCGAAGCACTAGTACAGGGGCCTAATGATTGGAATAGGGCTTTGCGGGTTTAGGGATTCCTTTTGTCGTTGAAGCCTTTTTCCGCCTGCGACAGACTGAATCCCTCCTAGGGCCGGGAAGGCGGTCCTTGCACCCTCAGGGTTTAGGGTCTAGGGTTTGGGCCTTGGAGGGATTACGGAGGGCATTGCGGCATTCTCCAAGTGCCTCCACATATTGTCAGTCCAAAAACCCTGCAAATCACTGCCGGATGTCCCTAAGTCGAAGCACCCTCTAAAAGGCTAGGTACCGTCTGGGAATGCAGTCGTGGTGCTCATAGACCGCTAAGAAGCAGAAACTGCTCGCGTTTGAGTTGGGGCCTCCGGGTTTTTGGGAGCTGGGGCTTTAGGATTACGCCCCGCATGGATCCCTCACCCATCCCAAACCATGCTGCAGGTGAAAGTCGGTGCCACAAGACCTCACCCAAACAAGCAACATACAGTGCTGTGGAACCCCTAAGAAAGCAAATGACGCCCTCAAACCTCAAGCCCTAACACCCACCCTAGCGCCTTAACACAACCCCTAGCATCCTGACATCCAAGAAATGGAGCCGACCTCCGCGAGCTTCTGACAGGCTGTGATGGCCGGGAGGGCATGCGCCTGCACCAAGTCGGAGGGCCGAGCCAATCGAAGGGTTTAGGGTTTAATATCAGTATTAGTGTTAATATTCGTATTAGTATTAATATTAATTAATGTTAGTATTAGTAATATTCTTAGTATTAATATTAGTAAATTTAAAGTTCAAAGTTCATATGTAGGGTCCTGGGGTTTGGTGTTTTTGATTTTGGGGGTTTGGGGCTATTAAAGTTCTTCATGGCCCTGGATACTAAGCCACTAAGTCCCAACACATGACACACCAAAGACACAGCCAAAACAAAGACCATGTGCTGCGTAAACGTTTTTACCGAAATGTGCAAAACCGCTCACACGCAGCTGACCTCGAAACCTAAGCCACGACTCAATACAAGTAGTTAGTAGTCGTCAGTCGATCCGGTCGTCGTCGACGACATCGTCGTCGTAGTAACGTAGTAGTTGTGGTAGTCGTCGTCGTCCTCCTCGTAGTACTAGCCGTCGTCGTCGTAGCAATTCAGTAGCAGTAGCAGGAGCGGTAGCGGCAACCGAAGCAGTTGCACTGGCAGTGCCAGTGGCAGTCGCAGTAGCAGGAACAGCAGCAGCAGGGAGCAGCAGGAGCAGGAGCAGCAGACGCAGCAGGAGCAGCCGGAGCAGCGGAGCAGGAGCAGCAGCAGGAGCAGCAGCAGGAGCAGCAGCAGGAGCAGGAGTAGGAGCTGGAGCCGGAGCAGGAGCAGTAGAGGAGGAGCAGTGGAGCAATAGCAGTAGCAGTAGCACTACTACAAGTAGTACTTGTAGTACGTGTAGACCTGTAGGACTTGTAGTACTTGTAGTACTTGTCGTACTTGTAGCAGCAGCAGCAGCAGCGGCAGCAGCAGCAGCAGCAGCAGTAGTAGTAGTAGTAGTAGCAGCAGCAGCAGCAGGAGTAGTAGCAGTAGCTTTGTTGTAGGCAGGGGTGGGGTCCGGTCGTGGTAGTGGTAGTGGCGGTGGTAGGAGTCGTCGTGGTCGCCGTCGTGGTCGTTGTCGTGGTAAGTGGCTAGTGGTAGCGGTAGCGGTACTGGTGGTGGTAGTGGTAGAAGAAGAGCCGGCCTTGCCCCGAAATGAGGCAGCCACAGCCTTCCATACGTCAGCATTTGCTGCAGAACCTGTGCAGCAGATCAAGGCTTAGAGTTGAAGCATTTAGGATTAAGTAGTTTGGGCTGTGGGATGTAGGGTTCACGGTACAGTGCTTGGACTGCAATCAATGGCAGTTTCAGGGCAAGGATCAAAGCATAAAAACGCCTCCATCTGACTCGGCGCGATACTCCCTAAACCATGGAAGGTCTATGGACGCCGAACGATTGCACCCTGAAACCCTCTAGAAGAATCCCCCAACCAAGTACCCTGAGGCCTAGACTTGACTGAAATTGACCCGACCAGAAATCTGGTTTAGGGTTTAAGGGTTTAGGCTCTCACGTTAAGGGGCCTTGAATTACCAGCTGATAGATTTGGGTGAGCCTTGCAAACTACTTTCCTCTGCTTTGCGGCATTCAAAGCTTGTTGAGCTCAAGATGACGGCTCAGTGTTAACACCAGAATGTCTCAGTTTTGGGGTTTAGGGCGTCTTCCCGCGCAGCAGCCGATAATCCATGCAAAGATACCGCGATAGTCCATGCTAAGACAGCCCAACCTCACACCAGGATTTGTGGGTAGCGGCACATTCCTGTCAGGGTTTGCTGAAACTTACCTTTGGCTAGTAGGGAATAATGGAAGAATGGTAGTAATGGTAGTTATAATTGTACCCCATTCTCCAGTCCCTACTAACCAAAGGTAAGGAAACTCCCACGCCCTGTCACAGAGTCGGCTCTGGGGCCTCTGGAGGGCTTTCCCCGCCTTTTTGGGGGTGTCTGAGGGTCTCAGCTCCAGGGCGGAGCCGTTTAGGGTTTAGGATTTAGGGCTATTTGTTTCTTAAGGTGCAGTGGCTCTTTCTCCGCAGGATTTAGGGTTTAGGGCTCCGCGGCCCGGATCGATAGCCATCTTCAGTGTCTGGTCACTCAGTTATCGGTGGGAGCGGCCCCAGGAAGGCCGGGTGGGCAAGGCTTGGGGCGCTAGGAAAGGGTTTAAAGTCGTCGAAGGCATTTTTAAGGCCATACTGTAAGACTTGGCGGTGTTAGAGGGGCTTCTTAATGGGTTGGTGACCTCGGTCTTTAACATAATTTAAGATTCAGGGAACAGGACGTGGGTCCGTGCCACACCGGAAATCACGAAAGCTACTTATCTCCCCAGCACCACGATCCCTGTACTGCTGCCCTATGAAAGGGTAGAAGAGCGGGTAGAGTACACGGTGTCCGGGAAATTCCGAACGTTGGGGTCAGAGCTTTAGGTTTCGATGCCCAATCTCTGTCGGGTTCGCCTGTGAGGCCCTTGTCGAAGGCTGCTTTCCACTTGTCTGCAGTGACGGAAAGCATTTGGTGATACCTGAGTCAAAGTCGTCGAGTATTGCAAGGCTGGAACCCCATCCTACACAGAGTTTGGGGTCCAGGGTGCCGAACCGTACACTTACGGCCTGAACCCTGAACACTCAATGTGGCCGAAACCCACGTCGAAAACCCTTTCCCCCTCTCAAAAGCCCAGAACGCTTCAGAACAGCCACGTCCCCCTCAAAAAAGTCTTCCAAGACCCAACCAAAGCCAATGAAAGCACTGCAGGATTCGTCGTAAACCCTCTTGCGATCCATGGCTGCCAAGAGCCCCAACATACGAGATTCTCCGTAGCTTTGGAACCGAAGTCCCTATCAGGCTAAAGAGCATAACGTTTGCTTCGGGTGTACGGCTTTGGGGACTTGTTGCTTCTTTTCGGGCTCAGGGTATAGGATCCAGGGTCACGATTGGGGCTTCTAAGGGTGAGAGCAGGGACCCTTAATAAGGACCCCTATAGGTATATAACCTTAATATAGCTATTATATACCCATTATATAGCCCATTCTAGAATAGGGGTTTAGGGTTTCAGGGTTTAGGGCTTAGAGTTTAGGGTTTAGTTTAGGGTTTCGGGGTCATGTAGGGATTCGGGCTTGGTATCTGGACCGCTGCACCAAAGGGGCATGCCCGCAAGAGAAGGGTCTCGTGTGTGCCTACATACCTACTGGCAGCTACCCAGAGGCTCCTTTTTGGGACTACCTTATAGGATTCTAAATATGAACCCCAAAAAGGAACTACTTTGGGGCCTATGGGTAGGGCTTAAGTTCAGCAGCTGAAGTCCAAGCAAATGAACCGAAGGAAAACTAGCTGCCAGCTACCGCAATCCGGCAGAACCCAGCGGCAAATTGGAGGCATCGGCAGCGCATGTTGTAACACCTGGCCGCTCAGAAGCCCCGAACTACACCCCCCCTTAGAACCAGAATGAAAAAACTATGCTTAACAGTCTGTTGGATATTAAATTTAAATGAACAAAAATTAAAAATCTTTCATAAGGAGGCTATAGCAAACACAACAGCCAGATATTGCAGATAGAAACCATCAACTGTGGTTTCAACTCTAGCGACTCTAGCAAATGAAGTGCTTAGAAAACCCCGCGAAAGGCCCCCCCCCACACACAACCTTAAACCCTAAAACCTGAACCCTAAACCCTAACCCTGCTAAACCCGTAATCCTAAACCCTAAACCTTGAGCCTCCTAACCCTCACTTCGATTTCTCGAGTTTTGGGGACCCCATGTAGGGGCCTTCATAATTAATAAATAGGGTTCCTTTTAGGATTCTACAAATCTACAAAGGGCCTATGACAGGGTTCTATATTACAATAGGATTCTAGAGTATAGGGGCCTTAAGAACTAGAATGGGGTTTAGGGGCCATTATACGACAGGGCCCGAGGGCTTGGGGTAAGATCTTGAGCACCCTAAACCCTAAATGAGACGCTCCTTGAAGCCGGAAAACCTAAACCGAATGCCCGGAGGGGGTAGGCGATTGGGTAGTTCTCTACATTATAGGGTCCCTTTAAAGCGCTCCTTAAAATGATCTCCAGGGCTCCTTAAGGGGAGAGAGGGAGGGGGTTGATTGTTTCTGGGAGACCTCGACTCAGAATTCGGAAGTCGTTTAGGATTGAGGTTTTGGCTTGATGGCTCAGGGTTTAGGACTCTTTTCGGGTTTCAGGTTTCAGGTTCAGGGTGTATGGTTCAAGAAGCATCCTTTCTTGCTCTTGCTGGACATGCAATATCAAGTGCTCCTGTGTTTATAATCCTTTGACCTTCTTGAAACCTTGGCTTTTCGCTACAGGAAGACGTGTTCCTCAAGGCCTATCCGTTCAGCAGCTTCATTTTCACCGTTTACCCAAGGTGGGCCCGCGTTTTGGGGGTCTAGGGTGGTGGGGCTTAGGACCCTGGATCCTGGGCTCCAGAGATTTTCCAACATCTGGAATGCTGCTTCGGCTTCTGTATGACAGGAACATAGGTTCCCATCAGAAATTAGTGCACGCTTTCCAGTAAGGATTGCGGTTGCCACAAGACAATGGCAGGCCGACTACAACGCCACTGAAGTAGGGTTACTTTTAGGGCAGGGCTAGAAGGGTTACTAAATATGTTGTTAAGTCTGACGGACGCATGACCAATCCTTAACCCGTTTTCCTGTACCCAAAGATACCAAACTACCCCAAGCATGTCCAACCCAAAAACCCTTCATGTCCCAGAAACTTGAATCCTGTCCGGGAGTGCTTTAGGAAAAGGGATGGAAATACCAGTTCAATAGCGTCAAGAACGAACCCAACGCCGTCCTCAGCGCTGTCGGGATCATCAGCTGCATTCGACGAATCTGAAGGAGTGCTCTCGGTCAAAACATCCGAAGCAGCTGCCTTCGAAGAATCTTCAGGAGCGACGTCGGTCGGATCATCCCCAGCTGCTGCTGCCTTCGTCGCCGGAGCACGCGCAGGCGATGTCGGCGACAGCGGTACCGGTGCAACAGTGCTGCCCAGTATTCCTCTTCTACCACGTCAAAGCGTGACTTGCGCAGACTACGAGCCCTAAACCCTAAACCCCATAGACACCTAAACCCCTAAATCCGAAATGGTCCAGCCGTCCATCCACTCACTTCCAAAACCTGATGGCTTCCCAAACTAACTCACTCAAAAGCACTCAAGAGCTCTAACCTCAAACCCGAACCCCCGGAAAGCTAGAGTCACCCCAAACCATAAACTCCTACCTTTCAACCCTGGACTCAGACCCTAAACCCTGACCCCTAAACCTAATCCCTAAACCCAACAAAAAACCAGATACTGTCTAGACCCCTTCTGGAGCCCTTTATGGAACCCTTGAAGGAAGCCTTTTTAAGTAAGCCCCTAAACCCTAAACCCCAAACCCAAAACCCCAAAACCCTATAACCCCTATAAGCCCTAAACCCCAAAACCCTATAAACCCTATAAACCCTATAAACTCTATAAACCCTCTAAGCCCTATAAACCCTATAAACCCTCTAACACCGAAACCCCCAAAAAAACATGCCCGGAGGGGCCGATTGCGAGGCCCGCTGCCGTAAAGGGCTTCTCTAAGAGCATGAAAGGCTCGATGAGTTCCTCTTCGCTTATCCAAGGGCTTCAGGTTTTAGGGTTAGGGTTTAGGGTTTAGGGGGTTTAGGGGGTTTAGGGTTTAGGGTTTGGGGGTTAAGGGGTAAAAAGCTGAGGGTGTGGGGTTTGGGGTTAAGGGGTCTCGGCTTAAGGCCTATAGGGAGTAGGGTTTAGGGTTTGGGGCTGAAGGGCTTTTAGGGTTAGGGTTTAGGGTTTAGGGTTTAAGGTTTGGGGCAAGGCTTACTTCATCAATGACTATGGCACTTAGTAACCTAGTAACTTGAACGATCCCTTAGAATCTTCCCTAAAGGGTTCCATAAAGACATTTGCACTGGATCCAAAGCGATCGATGAGGATGAGGGCGGTCCAGCAGGCTCTGAAGGCGGACCCTTAAAGGGGGCCCATAGCCTATAATGGGCTATGTAATGGGTATATAATAGCTATATTAAGGGTATATACCTAGGGGGTCCTTATTAAGGGTCCAGGCTCTGAAGCTGACGGCGCCGACGAAGGTCCATGCGCTGAGTTCGAGGGCCGCGACGAAGGCGAAGGCGGGACATCAGGTGGAGACGGCGGAACCAGCGTAAAATGTTGAATGGTCTTGCCCTGCCGACTCACGTACGGGATCCGTCTCGTCTTCTTGCTGGCTTAGGGCTTTGGGGCTTAGGGGTTTACGTAGTTTTGCGGTTGGAGAGTTCGGCTTTACGGATTCGTTGGGGTTTCGGGCTTACTCAAATCATGGGATTGATTTAGCAACTACTAGTAGGGTTCACGCCCAACTCCTGTACCTACAACAGGATTGAGGGCAACATTGTTCTCGAAAGCCCGAAAGGGCTGAGAATGACTTGGCCAAAAAGGATTAGGGCTTGGAGTGTGCGCTTCTGCAAGGCTATTTAAGGCATTAGGGATCTAGATGGCTCTTGATCTTAAACTCTACTGGATTCTAGGCGGAAAGATTGTTGGCATGAGGTTTGGGGCTTCGGGAGGGCCTTGGAGTTTGGTAGTTTGGGATTCACGGTTTGGGGCTGAGAGTTTTAGGGCAATTCGGGGTTGGGCCTTGTTGGGGTTGGGGGGCGGGGGGGCAGCGAGGCTGGCGTTTGGGAGAGTGGATGGTCTACTGTATGCTTTTGAGGGGCAGGGCTAGATCGTTGCGGGTTTTTGCTCAGTTCTTATCTTCTGAGCTTTGGGCTCAGAATATGCCCCTTGAAGAACTTGCAAAGAGCCCTCAACCAAAACCTTGAGAGAAGCAAGGCCAAAGCGCCTGAAGCCAACCGTTTAGGGTTTAGGGTTGGATGCCTGGCTGCTACGGTTGATGACATAAATCCTGCATGATCCATAATAAGGAATATACCATAATTCCCATAGTTTAGGGTCATTAAGGTAATGCAGGATTCATATCATCAACCGCAGAATTCTGTTTGGAACAACCCTGCGCCGACAAAGCTCCACCTCTGCAGGTCCGGTGTCTTTAACTCTTGGGGCCCTATAGTCAACCCAACCCAACATGGATCTTTTTAACCCACCGTAAAGCAAAACTATCAAGCATCAAGCACCCCTACATGTCTCTAAAGAGGGTCACCTTCAGGGTTCCCAACATACTACGGCACCCTTATAAAGGGACTAGAAAAGGGAGCCTAATTTAGAGAACTGCCCACATCCAGGAAACTGTGCGCCCACCGTCGTTAGCATCTCGAAGTTGTCCAGGTCCAAGGTGTAGACAAGTGCGGGGGAGGGTTTTGCCATCCTCGGGCTTGTTACAGAATCTGAAGCGTGCAGGGTGTACTTCAAAGCTCTACAAAAACAGGCTATTAAAATGATACCACAGTACAGAGTAGAAGGGCCGCACAGTAGTTCGAAGAGGGTTTGGGGTGTATATTATGCTGCAGTTGCATTAAGCAGCCCTGGGCGATTCATAGGTAGCTACTCCGGCCCCCTCGAGAAGATATATGCAGATATCTTGATTTAAACCCCCAGTAACTATATAAACCCACCCCACGATGCTGTGATTGCTTTCGGGAGGGACTCCCACGCTGAACGAAGGAAGATATACATCTTAAATTAAAGGGCGGGGCTTAGGGCTTAGGGGACAGGGTGTAAATTCAAGGATCTAAGCCTAAGCTATACTCTTCCAACATGGAATTGGTGCGTCTTAAACCACGAATCACGAAATCAAGGTCGTCAAGATACGGTACGACCGCCTACGGCCATTCCTGCAAGCTTAGAGAGTAGATTCGATCATGACTTCTTTTCTACCCTTATAGATCCCTTTAAAGGAACCCTTATGGATCCCTTTAAAGGAACCCTTCTTGATCCCTTTAAAGGAACCCTTATAGATCCCTTGAATGGTCCAGCGCAAGCTTTGTCCAGTTCTCGTGGTATGAGGCCTCTGAGTTCTGAAGGCGACGGCTCTGTGTCCTGCTTGCATTGGAAGAACGGGTGCCCGAATAGAACATGGGTGGTTATCAAAATTAGGGTCCCTTTTGGGGGTCCTCAATATAATACGGCACCTATTATTTAGGGTACCCAAAAAGGGACCATAATTTTGACAACTACCCACATGGTAGGGGCTTTGATTCAGACGAGTGACGCCTAGTTACAGACCTACCGTTTAAAGTGGGCCCTAACCCCAAAACCTGTGCAGCCAGGGTATCAATGCGTTGAACATCGCCATCTTCTCTTCGTTCGTCTTGCCGAACCCCTTGATAGATACCTGGCGAAGCTCGGGAGCTCCAAAACGCGAGAATTTGGGCCTGCGGTTGTCTACAATCGGTTTAGGGTTCAGGGTTTAGGGTTTTAGGGTTTAGGGTTGTCTACAAGTAGAGAACCTACTCGCTCTATGATCCACACACACACACACACACTTTTAATTAGTTTTATAGTGGGTATATAAGACTACCCCAAAACGTGTAAAGTGTATCCACTCTACTAAGTATAAGCCCAACACCCGAAGATTGAGTCACCCAGCCAAGTATATGCTTTGCCCAGTCTGCGAGGACCCTGAATGGTGGATTCAACGTCTGACATGAAGCCCGCGAAAGCCCTGCAGCACCGACGAGAACAAAAGACGCCACTCAACAAAGCCCAGGACAACCTGAACAGACCCGACAAAACCCAACTCCATCAAGAACTCGGTATCTCAGTTATTCTGCGAATGTCCCTTCATCGCATAGAAGAGCCCAAAATAGGGGCCTTAGTAATTAGAATAGTGTTTTGGGGGAGTTCCTCATTATAACTATATCAGATGAAAGCCCAAACCCTATTCTAATCATTAGGCCCCCTTAGATTATTGGGTTGCCCCATGGCCTTCTCGAAGGATGCACCGAGGTGGCTGAAGAACTTGGTGACCACAGCCTATGGCTTAGAGCCGAGGGCTCACAAGGTTCAGGGCTCCTGGTTACGAGCTTTGGCATCAAAACCTGCAGACTAACTAAGGGATTGCAATTCAAAACAGTTGCTTTGAGTGCCGGAATTGTTGGTTCAGCGCCATTGTGGTGATAGTGGGTTTTGGTACCATGAAGGATTCAGACCACCCCATTGGGTGGACACCATAGTTTCCCATGCTGCTTACCTTTCATTAGTAGGGAATGGAGGAATGGGGTAAAATTATAACTACTATTACTACCATTCTTCCACTCCCTAAATAGAACATGGTTTTGGGGCCCAGCATACTGTAGTCATAATAAGGAACCACCAAAGTAGTCCCTACATTACACCGGACACGGCAACCCCAAACTCTAACACCCTAAATCCGTAAACAAAGCCTTGGACCTTGTGTCAGCTCACCCCGAAAGCACACCGAACTCTAGTGCCTGCTCGGCCGGGAAAGCGCAGCCGGCGAGGTTCAGCTCGCGCAACTTCGTCAACTGACGCGCGGTTCACTTGTTTAAGGGCTTACAGCCTTACAGCAAAGGATTTACAAGGGTTCTGTAGAAGTTCGTAACATGCGATCTTACAGATTGTTGGGTCTAGGATCCTCTAAGCCCTAAACCCTACAGTGTTGAGGAACAGGATTTCGGAATTTAGGGTTCACCTATAGTCTCCTTTGTAATGCCTTTTTTTGGTTTAACCAATTTTTTTTAAGGTTCCTAAAAGGTAACCCCAAAAAGGAACTACAATGGAGACAAAAGGCAGAGCTTGGGGTTTGGGGCTTAGGGATATCCAAAGTCTGGAGCCTTCCGCGGGGCTATGAGCCCTGGCAGTTTTGGCCACGAATCTTTTCGGGTAGTCGGGCTCCTTCAGAGTTCAGGGGTTTAGGGTTGAAGGTTTAGGGTTGAAGGTTTGGGGTTTAAGGTTTAGGGTTGAGGGTTTCGGGTTTAGGGTTGAGGGTTTGGGGCTTAGGAGGGGGTTTAACCCTGTGGGTTTAAAGTTGACAGGTTGAGCATTGAAGCCTTCATGGGGCCTCGGAGGCTGATCTTGAACGACTACATGGGCCTTAATAACTAGAGTAGGGCTCCTTTAAAGGGCTCCTTTACGGGGGCTACTATAAGGGTACGATGATAGGTTTCATTGTAATTAAAACTAAGGAACCCCCAAAAGAGTGTTGGCAATTATTTAGGCCCCTATATTACTGAAACCAGCGACTGTGGGTGTCTAGTTCAGGGTTTACGGGGTATGAGCGTTTAGCATGTAAGGATTTACTCCAAGAGGTGGCTCTTTTGGCAATGCTATAATCTCGGAGTGACAGTCAGACTCCTCGCGGTGGCATCTCCTTCAATCTGTAAGGATTCGGGCTGGTAGGGTGTCGGGCGTCAAATTCGGCGAGGGCAAGAGGTACTTCCGCAGATTTGCTGAATGGGCTCCTTGCAGCATGGCAATCGAAATGGACGACAGTCCCAGCACACCAGACAAGTAATTGGCCCCCACCGCGCCCCTTGGAATTTCCCTTTGTGGGCTTTCGTCATAGATGAATTCCTCCAGACGCAGAACATTGGTCGATCGGCGGAGAGGCATCGAATCCTGCTGCGACTACATGCGCAGCTTCCATGGCACCCATTTTAGTTCGCCCTTCTGCACCAATTTGGCCGTGTATGGCAGGAGACGAGAAGAAGGGAAGTTCTCTGGGTCCAGCACCTCGCCGGAAAACCCGAGTGGAAGGACGTCTGCAGGCTCATGCAGGCTCATGACCGTCTCCCCCGAGCGTTTCAGCGAGAATTGCTCCGACAAACTGGAAGAAAGATGACTTGATGTTGCCTTTGATGAATACGCTCGCCTGCTCATCCTAAAAGGTAGCCCCCAAAAGGAACTACAATGGAGACTATGACTATAGGTAGGGTTCATGATCTAGGGAGGTGGGTGTACCTGCTGATTTGGGAGATTCAGAAAATGGGGGACCCTAATAAGGTACCCTAAACAGTAGGATCCATATTATAAGGACCCCAAAATGATGTACCCCTAATTTTCTGAAACTCCCATTTGCTGAAGATCTTCTCCGACACGACTCGCAAAGGAGCCTCTAAGCTGACAACAAGAGAAACCGTTGAAGAGTCGATGGTGGCTCTTCTGTGCCCTCCAACCCTAATATAAGGCCCAAAATAATAGGACCCTTATCTTAAGGACCCCCAAATAGGGTACCCCTGATTCTCGGAATAAATTCCCAAATGAGGAAGGCATAGCCAGGTCTTAGATTCAGGAAACTCGGGCATGGCTCATGCAAAGTCCATGCCCATGCACAGCATTGCCGTCCTCTTCACTTTGCAATGCAGCTACACGAAGGTTTCCGAAAATAGGGGATCCTAATATAGTTATAGAACCCTATATGGTGGGATCCTTCTGGATCCTTACTATAAGGACCTCAAAATAAGGTAGCCCTCATTTTCGGGAACTCCCTATACCGAAAACCAACGGCTGAAACCGAAAGCTGTCGGCCCAAACTCGCTGGACCGGAAACCTTGAAACGCCTGAGCCGGAGATGCGCGAAATGCCCTAAACCCTAAACCCGAAACCCTAAACCCTATAGACCCTAAACCCGAAACCCTAAACCCAAAACCCTAAACCCAAAACCCGCGCAAAATGCCGTGAGATTTTCAGATTCAAGGTTGAGGGTTTTCAGGGCTTTAGGGTTTAGGGCTTATAGGGTTTAGGGTTTGGGGTTTGGGGTTTAAGGTTTAGGGCTTGGGGTTTAGGGTTGAGGGTTTCGGGTTTAGGCTTTAGGGTTTGGGGTTTAAGGTTTGGGGTTTATAGGGGTTGGGGCCTTAGGGTTTAGGGGTTTAGGATTTGGGGGTTTGCGGCTTTCACTTCCTGTGGTGACTTTCCAACTCGCCTGGCTCGGAGCGGCCTTTTCCAGGACCTTCTCGATATTCGTCCGCGTGTTCATGAGATTCCTGAATCTTTCATCTGGGTTTACGGCTTGAACTCTCGCCAAAGAAATAAATCCCTGATCGCCTAAACTTCCCTAAAGAGGAAAAACACGACACCCTGAATTGCTTAAGCCCCATGCGCTGGAACCTTATGCTTGGTCTGTGTGTGGGAATTAGCGGCTGGTTGACCACTTTATCGTTGGGTTTCTTGGTTCCTGCAATCTGCAACTTGAGACCAGAAAATCCCAAACCCTTAGCTTTCCACATGGAGAATGAGGATAATGAGCGGAAGGCTGGGCCCCAGTAGTTATGATATGTCTTGTATGACTACATTGGGACGAGTACACATCCTCCTGGTCAAAAAACGAGCCAGCCGGAACATCATTTTTGAGCTGCTAACTCTCCGCTGCCTCTGAAGCCTTCAGCAAGAAGAACCTTAGGTGGCCCCTACCACCTTCAGATTTGGGTTTAGGCTTGGGGTTTAGAGGCTTTAAGTTTAGGGCCTAGGGTTCAGGAATAGGGCCCACAGGTTACTTTTGGACAACCTGAAACCCGGTCCTAGTCTACTTGATGGGGTGGGTGGTGGTTATGCTTATTATACCTCCCACTAAGATACTTACAGCCGTCTGTCCCGCTACAGGTCAAGTGGATGCAGTTCGAAATGACCCCTACAATATACCTTGCAGCCTAAACCCTACAGCCGAAACCTTTCAACCCTCAATCGGAACAATAAACCTTTTGGAACGCTCATACCCCAATCTTTGGTTCAAGGGGCAGCACCTCCATCTTCCTCGACTTCCAGATGTTCCCCAGGGGATGAGGATCCTTTGATTGCAGAAGCTGGGCTTGGGCCGGATAAACAAGCCTTGACAATTAGAATAGGGTCTCGGCTTTAGAGATTAGGATTTAGGCTTTAGGCCCAAACCCTAAACCCCTAAACCCTAAACCCCTGAAACCCTAAACCGATACACTTTGAGATTCCCTTACACAGGCATCGACCGGCTCGGGCCTGGGGTTTGTGTTCAGGGCGTTGAGTCTTGAGACGATGGAGCCTCCAGGGCTTATGGTTTAGGGTGTATTGAGGGTTTCGGGTTTATTTAGGGTTTAGGGTTTAGTTGCGACTTAGGGTTTAGGGTTAAGGGCGTAGGGCTTCATGGATTCAGGCATAAATCCGAAACACGACACCCTAGGCCCAAAACCCCCCTAAACCCTGAACCCTAAGCCTTGAAGCCAAACTCCTAAATCGAAAACTTGAAACTTGGCACCCTGAGGCTTCTAAAATGAAGGTTTAGGGCTTTGCGGCTTTGGTGACGGGTTGCTACTTGCAGGCAGGACTTCAAGTGTCTATCTACTTCTTCATTGCAGTTGCAGGTACCAACAAGTATAAGATCGTGCCTACATATGAGTAACCATGACCCTTCAAGTGGCTGTTTGTATTCAGGATACGAGGGTCTATGGCGCAGGACATAAGGTTACACAAAGGGATCACGCGTTGGACTATATGTTAACACCGAACCTTTGGGTCTACACCCTACACCTTAATCATAAACCACTAATACTGAACCCTAAACCCTATATCCCTGAACCCAAAACCCTAAACCCCTGAATCCTAAACCGCTAAACCCCCTAACTAAACCCTAAGCCCTAAACCCCTAGGAACCCTGAGCCCCTCCTAAACTGCTGCCACTAACCTCTAGGTTACCCAGTAACCTAAGAATGAAAAGGCCTCTCTTTTTGGTATTGGGTAGCTTTATAAGGAACCTAGGACTACAAAAAGGGAATAAGGGTACTACTGGGCATCCTAGCCTGAGTATGAAGCTTTGGCTGCTCAGGGTCCAGCTGATTGATCTGGCTGTTCGCCAGATTCCTGGGACGAGGACTTTGGGTTCAGGGTTTTAAAGGGGCCTTAATAGGTAGAACAGGGTTCCTTTAAAGGGGTCGCTAAGGGCTGCTAAAAAGGCATCTATAATAGGGTTCCATAATACAGGAAGCCTTAATAATCAGAATAGGGTTCTGGTGCCCCTTATACTATACTTCTAAGCAGTCACCCTTGGGTAATTATTTAGGCCCCCTTTAGTACCCTAAGGGTCCAAGTAGTCCTTACTTATCGTTTTTGGTACCTAAAAAATGCCCTAAAGTCCTACAATAGCGAGTACTTGGACTCTCTGGGGTAGGGTTTAGGGTTTAGGGGTCTAAATGCAACATGGCTTCATCTTGAGAACTCGGAAAACTTGAGGGCCTTTAGACGACTAGCCCACCTAAGTGCGCTAGGAAGAAAAAGGGTACCCTTTTTGGTTTCAAGGGGCTTATCCGGGAACCTGAACCCTAAGAAAAGGGGAATAAGGGCCTACTCTAGGTCCTAGACGATCTTCGGCGTATAGTGCGGGCTTGACGGGTCCTGTGCTGTATCATGCCGTGTGTTCAACTTGAGGTTTAGTCAGTTTAGGGTTTAGGGTTTAGGTTTGTTTTTTTTTTGTGGGCTCTTTTCCAACTGCTGTACAGCTAGAATTCCTTACCAGGATGAGCCAGGGTTTAGGGTTTCGGGTTCAGGGTTCAGGGTTTAGGGTTTGCAAGTCTTTGGCTTGAGCAGATGCCAAGGTCGCTGGATTGGCGTGGCACGTACGGCTTGGAGTCTAGGGTTTAGGATTCAGGGGTTTGGAGTCTAGGGCTTAGGATTGAGAGGTTTGGAGTCGAGGGTTCAGGATTCAGGGGTCTAGTCTGGTTGCTTCTTAATCGATGGGGCTTGGGGCTTGCAAGCCTCGAGAACTGCCTAAACCCTAAGCTTAGTGGCTGAGCACCCTAGCCCCGAAAAGGCTAACCTTTTCAGTTATGGTAGAATTATATAAACCCCACAAGGTTAAAGGTTACCTACTCAGCTCCCTAAACCCTAAACCCCACTATATAAGCAAAAAAAGGAGCCATGGGTCAAGTGCTCGAGCTTCGCGCATGTCGCAATCGCATCGAAGACTTGCGGCGCGCTATCTGCGAGGTGTAAGAAGGTTTGAAGTACAAGGCTTGGGATTAGGACTTGGGGTTCTGTTTGGGGTTTGCGGATTGAGGGCTCAGGGTTTAGAGTTTCCTTGATGCGTTGTTGAGTCCGGAAGAAAAGTAATCCGGAGCAGTCGGGGACTAATGCAGAGTCTTCACATTCTTCGGTTGAGAGATTCGACATCCCGGAAACTGGTCTCTAAACCCTAAACTACTATTACTACTATTACCACTATTACTACTATTGCTACTATTACTACTATTACTACTATTACTACTATTACTACTATTACTACTATTACTACTACTACTACTACTACTACTACTACTACTACTACTACTACTACTACTACTACTACTACTACTACTACTACTACTACTACTACTACTACTCACAGCATTAAATTCCCAAACCAAATCACTCGAATCACTCCTAGACCCTGCTTACAGCCCACCCTTTTGTGGCTTCTGGCCGTTATGGTTGTGGGCCCTATGTAAAGATGGTAGGTAGGTTTAGTAGAACCCTAAACCCCATAGATCCCTTCAAAAGGACCCTTATAGATCCCTTTAAAAGGAACCCCCATAGATCATAGATCCCTTTAAAGGGAACCCTAACGTTGCAAACCTTCATCCTCTGCTCAAAATGTGTAGCCACCCTTCCCTAAAAACCCTTCGACTCTGGGCCCTTAAGACAACATTCACGGAACGTTTAGGGTTTAGGGTTTAGGGTTTAAGTTTAGGGTTTAGGGTCTAGGGTTTAGGGTTTAAGTTTAGGGTTTAGGGCTTAGGGTTTAGGGTTTAAGTTTAGGGTTTAGGGTTTAGGGTTTAGGGTTTAAGTTCAGGGTTTAGGGTTTAGGGTTTAGGGTTTAAGTTTAGGGTTTAGGGTTTAGGGTTGCTTCCTGTCTCCACTGCAACGACCCGACAGGCAGTGCAAGCTGGAACCCTACCCCCTAAATCCATGTCATTGAGCCCAGGAGCCTAAACCCTCAACCGTCGCTCCTAATCCCAGGTCATTTTGCTCCAGAGCTTCGAGACTGGTCACCCAGGTTTAGGGTTTTGTGGTTTCAGGCTTAGGATATCTCAAAGATGGAAGCCTTTTTCAGCTACATGCTTCCATAGCAGTCCATGACGACAAGAACCCGCAAGCGGAAGATTCAGACTCTGTCTCAAAGCCCCAAACCCTTCCGCTGCTAAACCTGGGCCATTGAGCTTAGGGTTTAGGGTCAGGAGTACGTATAATTATTATGGCTGTCTGACTTGACAGTTGTACCTTCAGCTACCCTTCTTAGCGTGCATACTCAGCTAAGTAGATGCTGCGTGCAGATCCACAGCGCGCATTTGTTTCTTAGAGGCAAACGTCAGTCTCGAAAAAACGCGGTAAGGTTTAGGGTTTGCCAACCCCCACCCATAGGCCCGATTTAGTAGCTCCTTTTTTGATACCTTATAGGATTCTACATATGAACTTAAAAAAGGAACTGCTTTGGGACCTATAGGTAAAGCCTCAACCCTAGGATTCCAGCCAAAGCTCTAGTGTGGAGCTCGCAGTCGGCAAGAATCAGCTTCCGCATACCACCTCTCACTGGGTTTAGGAGTCGTGGGACCCTTGGGGTGGTAGAGGGTTTAGGGTTTAGGGTTTAGGTAGAGGGGGGGGGGGTAGGGGAATACTTCCTTGAATAAGCCTTCTTAGGTTCTTATTGCCCCTGACCCCCCTACCCCCCCTAAGGGTCCTTATGCAAGTACGACTTGAAGTGGGCCCAACCCTAAACCCTGAACCATGAAACCCTACGCCCGAAACTCTCATCCCCAAACCCGAAACTCTCATCCCCAAACCCGAAACTCTCATCCCCAAACCAGCAAGCCCAAGGACCCTCGAGCAAAACTTCTGAACCGACGGCGAGTCCCAGTAGTTAGGGTCTGCGAAGACTAGTGTAATGAATGGCTTTGTAAGTCTCATTTTGGACATATCCCCACCCACCCAGAATCCTTCGCATTAGCGATGTTGTTTCAACATTTAGTTTGAATCCACTTGAATATTATGTATCGTTCGATACTCCTCCCCATCCCAGTGGTCTTTTGCTACACAATATTTTGTTCGTTGCTTCTTTACCCTTCGTTTGTTGCTATCACCTTCGGTAGTTTTCAACCTATGCCACACCCCAACTATTGCTTCAGTTGTTGCAAACAAAATTATCGCAACGTCAGCGTTCGACACATCTCGGTGCTGACTGCACTGAGATGTCAGACTCAATCGGTGTAGTCTATCCATGCTTCTCCGCTCTGGGCGCTGTGTGCGATGCTTTTCATTCATGTAGCCTCTCATCAGAAAGACACCTTTGACGAAATCGTTTCATGCATAAGAATATGAAACAGTCAGACATTCCACAACAGGCACATGATTTTAGGGCGTGAATGGCAGAACCAAATCTTACGGCATGCTCTTCGCTCGAGGCCATGCCGATACTGCTCTGAACAAAAAACATGATTCCATCGCACATACAGGGACCCAAAACCCTAAACCCTAAAGACCTCACCGCTCCCACCTGGAACAGCCTTGATGAGGGAGGCCAGGCGGTCTTTGTTCTGATAGAGGTTGGTCCCTCAGAACACTTAGGCTTGACTATGGTTTTACTATACTGTAGTTAGAACCCTAGCAAAAATTAAAATTTTAGCTGTTTCTTAGGGATTCTAATAACCCAAAATAAAAAATCAATTCTCTAAGTACCCCTAAGTTAGGCTTGACTACTTTTTTAATTAGGATATTGGAGTTGAGGCATTCAAGGGCCTGGGATTTACTGGGTTAGGTTCTCTTGAGGCAGCTTAAGTTACCATGGTACGAAACCTGTACCATATTCTAAATACGCCGTTCTGGTAATCTAAATTCAGTTTCAAGAACTCACTCAACTTTTTCAGCAAGGCAGACATCAGGGATCTTGTTTTCGCGGATTTTGGGCGTAGTGAGTCTGAAGATTCTCCAAGCCCTAAACCCTAAACATCCCTAAACCCAAACCCCTAAACCTTACCTCCCAAACCCCTTCACCGTGGCTCTCTGAAGGGTGTTGAGATCTTCAGTGTCCGGTGCCACAGCTGCAAGGATTTCGGGCTTGTTGTGCAGAAGGTGAACAGGTCAGTGATTTGGGGTTTAGAGTTTGGGGTTACGGCCGTGGGTTGGCGTAGAACCTTTGCGGCTTAGGGTTTAGGGTTAGCAATGTAGGGTTGAGGGTTAGGGTTCTTTTGAAAGGAGTAACAGAGCCCCGGAACCCAGAAATACTCAACAGGCTGCATCCTTCCTTGCTCCTTGGTGTAGGGACAAACCCCTAAAGCCTGAAACCAAATAGCCGAAGCCCCTAAACTCAACAAGAAAGCACTAAAAACCCAAACAACCCTAAACCCTCAACACAGCAAGGCTTCGACTTTGAAACGGAAACCGTCGTTGGAAGTCCTAGCTGTGCAGAAAGCAGACTCCACCCCCGAAGCCTTGTCAAGCTGGAATATTTTATTTTTTTTTTTTGAGGGGGGGGGGGGTTGCGGATTTAGGGTTTAGGGCTCGCTTCAAGAAAGAACGCTTCTGAATAATGTTGGTATTGCGCAGGCTGCTAACGTAAGCTACTACCGTTCTGCCGAGCAAACCCTCAAGTGCACCCTAGCCGGCCCTGGCCTTGCCTGAAAGGTCCAAATGCGCGGTGGCGCATCTGCCCGAAGGCGTGCAAAGCGCGTCGAAGAGCGCCTTGATCCTGGACTGGGGCGGTCTGGGCTGACTCCTGCAAACCTGAATCAGACATCTTGCAGAGCTAACTATTGGTGGGGGGGGTGTCGAGTATAGTTATATACTGATACTATTCCCTACCTTTCCTATGATAACATGTAGACCCCACCGTGACTCTGGTAGAACTCTTTAGGCCTCATTATGAGCCCGCCAAAACCAGTCTACACCCTGTACAACCCGATCAAGACCCCAAACAAAACCTAGAGCTTTATGAAAGCATTCAGGCTCTGATAGCATCCAAAGCCCTACCTTGAGGACGTGTTGGACCTTAAAGCGCCCCCACCCTTCCCAAACAGACCTTAAACATGAGTCTTCAAAGCTTTAAGGCACATTTGGATTTTTTAAGGTCCATTTGGGCGTTGTTCAGCAACATGGCAAAACCAGGATGAAGAGCATCATTGAGCATTGTTTGAGCATTCGAGCCAAGAAAATAGGCCAAGTATCATGAAGCATCGGCATGAGCCATACATCGAGCAAAGAACAAACCAACAAATAGCAACATACTTATGCACATGTTTTTCATACGGAAGCATCCCGTGTAGCACAGAAAACATCCCTTTGACCCAGAGAGCCAAGCAAGCAACCCAAATGAGGGTTTAGGGATGTTTACGGCAATGCCCTATTTACACTAAGTATAACCCCTGATCAGGAATTACTTATGCAGGTTGCTTCTTCTGATCGTTAGAAAGTCGTATGACGACACTGCAGTACTGGTCGGGTTTTGTTTCCAAGATACACATGCACACATCTACATATATACACATATAACTAAACATCTACACATACAGTACATACACTGTTTACACACACTTGTTCTGATCACTATTACAACACATACCTGTATTTACATATATGTGTGTGGTGTGTATGTATGCATGCACGTATGCACGCACCTACCTATGTAGGTAGGTATGTACGTATGTATGTTGCAAGAGAAAACATCATGCAGCAACATCGCGTTGAGCCGTTGGGCCAACAAAACAACATAAGTTTGATCCAGCTGAGCCAACAAAAGCAACTGTTAAGTCGACAAACGCATAATATGGGGGGATAAAGGCGGTTGGGGGTCGGGGGTTGCCCTCTGTTATAATCCTTGATGAGTTAGCTACTGTAGGGTTACGGAGATGTTTGGTCAAGCAGGTTGTTCATTTTCTGAGGTTTAGGGTAGGTGGGGATACAGACACCAATTTATGGAATGCTCTCTTGGCGTTATAAGATATAATGCTCTGCATGCAGCCTGTATTGTTTGAACTTGGGGTGAGTGAAGACTTCTGCAAGGAAAATATATAGGGGCCCACCTTGGCCTTTTAAGCTATGGTTCTGCAACTCTACAGGTATCAACGGGATATCCGGTAGGTTGTTCCGCAGGTAGCTTACTGTCTGAAACAAGTATCTCGGAGCACGGAAACCATGTTTAGTCCGAAAAGCTTTTGCTTCTGAAGCTTACAAATTTCTGTTTGCCAAGATGTCCAATGAATTTTCCAATGAATGTTGAATCATTTCAGCTTGTGCAATGCTAATAATTTTGAAAGATTGATCCTCTCAACGTTCACACCATTAAATACCCGAAACTAAGGTCCCATGCCCTCATCAGCTTCATTTCAAGCAGCTTTGTCTGAAAATGCGCTAAGACAAAGCTAGGACAAGTATTTTTGGGGGCTTCGGCTTTTAAAGCTGTTGGTATTCTTGGATAAGTGATAGGAGGGTTTGGCGATTCAAAGCTTTAATTGGTCAATTCGAACCATTTTTTGTCTGCGCTGCTGGCTTGAGGCAGTGATCCATGTCAGACTTCGATGGTTGTATCAATCACATCGCAGGAAATGGCGTCGACAGTGCTATGAGGTGTAAAAAAGCCTCCAAACCACGTGCAACCTTCAATCGTGAAACAGGACCCTTGAAATAATCCACCTGCTTTTCGAGATTTGAAATTCGTCGATCCTGTGAGTAGACTGGGAGTCGTCCTCAAAACGTGTTTCCGTGTATTTCATGATGCAAAAATGTTGTGAATGCAGCATTCACACTTTTCACGGTGTTTATGGTCCATTTGGGGTTGTTTTAAGGTCCTTTTCACGCTTTTTCACGCGGGCAGTCCGCGTGAGCCGAGACGCGCTGAGTTTTCTGCTCCAAAAACATTGCTGAGCAAATTTGCGTAGCAGGGCACACGCAGAGCGTGAAATTTCACGGCACGCGCCGTGAAATCGTGAAATTCAGAACTGTCTGGCAACACATAAAAAAAAGCAGCCCCGTGAAATTCTATGACACATGACAACCGTGAATTCACACATGGCAAGTTGGAAAACGATCATTTTGTGGCACTGTCTTAAGGATTTTACTGGCCGTTTTCATGTTTTTCAGGTGGGCAGTCCGCGTGCAACGTGTGAACTGCAGGCACACACTACCCAAGATGCTAAGTTTTTCTGAACAAACAGCATCGAACAAATTTACTTCGAGATGCCAGCTACAGCAGCTATGAAGCCACCGGCAGGGCGTGCAAATACACGGAACCCACCGTGAAAAAAAGTGCCAAATCGTGAAACTCGGCCAAGACTGCCCCGTGAAAAACGTGATTTCACGCGTTGCCGGTTGGAGAGCTACAAGCGAACGATCCATTATTTGGGGATTTTGAGGTCCTCTGCACGTTTTGGCCGGGCGGCCGGTCTGCGTGAAACTTGTGAATTTACTGCTCACCACCAATATTGAAAAATGTTAAGATTTCTGCTGCAAAGGATTGAGAAGAGTTCCTTATGATAGAGATGCCAGCACTGAAGCACACAAGCAGGGCGTGAAAATTCACAGCATGCGCCGTGAACAAGCGTGCCAACATGTGAAACTCAGAACTGTCTAGTTTTCAACATAAAGACGGTGATTCGTGAAATTCTGTGGACTTGGTTTTATAGGTTGCAGGGCAACTATAGTCTAGGTTTCCGCTTGTGCCTTCCATTCCAAGGTCTGGCGCATACACACACTTCAACACATCTATAATTTTAAAGCACTGCGAGCTCAACATCGCTCATCAAGAGCAACAACAAGATGAACACGAGTACTTCCAAGAACTGCTGCGGAAAGATGAACTAATGCATCGAGAACGAAACTGCTAGTACAGCTGCTGCTGTTGCTGCTGCTGCTCCTCCTCCTCCTCCTCCTACTACTACTACTGCTGCTGCTGCTGCCGCTGCTGCTGCTACTAGTGCGACTAGTATACTATTACTACGACGACGACTATACTACTACTACTACTACTAGTACTACTGCTAGTACTAGTGTTAATGCTAGTGCTAGTCCTAGTCCTCGTCTTAGTCCGAGTCGTCCTAGTCTTAGTCCTAGTCCCACTGCTACTCCTACTCCTGCTCCCACTCCTACTCCTCCTACTACTACTACTACTGCTACTACTACTAGTGCTATGCTGCTACTACTACGACTGCTACGACGACGACTACTACTATGTGCCCGAGACCAAAAGCCAAGTGTTCTCCTGTTTGCGTTACCAGTACTATGCACAACTCACCAAAAATCGACACATATAGCTATAGAGCTCAGGAAAACGCATAGGTCGGGGTTTCCGCCGGGCAGAAAGTAAGCTGTTGTGTGATGCTGCAGGGGGTTGGGGTTTACGGTTTTAGTGGATCTGTTGTGTTTTTCGACATTTGCGCAGGACCATCAACACACGATCACAATTCTGTTCGAAACCCATTTACAGCGTGCAACCTTCCAGACGTGCTTGTTTTTAAGGTCCATTTGAAATGGGCCTTAAAATAAGGCACATTTCTAAACGCACACGTACCTTATTTTAAGGCTCATGTCGTCCTCAAGGTAAACCCTGAACACCTAAACCCTGAAACCCTAAACCCTGAACCCTGAACACCCAAACCCAAAGCCCCTAAACCGTAACCCCTGAACACCCAAACCCAAAGCCCCTAAAGCCGAAACCCTAAACCACGTAGATCCCTTTAAAGAAACCCTTGTAGCCAGACCCTCCATCTACCCTCTATTAGACCCTAAATGCCCATTATTTGGGGCCATATACCTCTATTTAAGGGTACAAGGAGGGTGCTGGTAGTTTCAAGAAGGACCTAAACCATATAGATCCCTTTAAAGGAACCCTTGTAGCCTTAAAAAGGACCCCCTTTCTCTGAGTTGCTCTTCAGGTTCCAGGCAGCACCAAGCAAGGTCGAGCTTGAGCAGGTTTCCTCGTCCTGGGGGGGGGGGGGCTTATAGGGTATATAGGGCTCATGGAACCCTAAACCCTAAACCCTAAACCCTAAACCCTCATGGGGTGTAAAGGGCTTACAGGGTTGATTGGGCTTGTAGGGTTTAGGGTTTTGAAGCAGGAACTGGATTAGTGAGTGTCCAACCACACAAACGAGCGCACTTTTTGGTCTGAGCCCAAGACGTCTGTCGTACAGGGTGCGTTCAGATCTAACTCAAAAGACTACGCTCGCATGAGGACATGTCAACACGGCACTTCAAGACAGGGAAATTTCACACCCGTCTTATCTGTAGTGTGACGTCCGAATCATGCTCGAATTATGGCCGCTTTGGGCCAAGCCTACTTCACCGGATTATACCGGGAGCTTGCGCAGTCAACCGAGCCGAGTGCGGCGACTCAAGGCTCCAGGCTGAGTTCTTCAATCGCGAAGCGGAGTGCTTTCGGTGCTCTCGGTATTCTGTGCGGCTTGCGCGGGCACATCGAGCACCTGAACGAGATTGCGATCAATGCTGTGATTGATCAAAAGCGGTTTCATACTCTTAGTCAAACAATCCGCAAGTTGTAAATGCGTCGGTATCCATCTCAACTCATCGCCGTAAGGATGGTACAAGGCGTGCGTTAGCTCGTCCTCTTCCCAGAGTCCTTGGCGGAGTCCAGACATCTCTATGGCAAGGCGTTTATCCTCGCAAGACTTTGGAATCGACGCAGTCAAGTGATCCGAAAGGGACCTGCAGTCCGTATACTGCAGGTGGAACATCGATCTCTTGGCGACTTCTTCCCAGTTCTGTGACCGGGGCAGTTTGCCGAGCAGTTCGAGTACTGCTGCTCGAATGCGGTCTCCATGCTCTATGGCATGTTGCAACGAGTAAGCCTCACACTGGAGTGTGGCGCGACAAACCCGTTTCATGGTGGACGAGGAGAACGAAATGAGGTGCATCTCATGCGTTGGCGCGTTCTTGTCCACCGCCGACTGTGCGGAAGTGAGGTAGTGGAAACGGCCTCTCTGCGACTTATGGTTCGCCTCTCCTGCAAAGGAGGCGTCGCAAAACGTGACAACCGCCAGCTCCCCTGTATTCCAGGGTAACTTAGCGCTGTACGTGATCGGCCTATCCGCATCTCCTAACGCCAGTGCTACTACGCGGTTTGCTTCACGGAGCGTATCCACCGTGGCTGTCGTAACACGCTGCTGCAGGGCATTCACCCTATAGGCAAGATCAGGTCTCGTGGCGCGGGCCACCCAAGCCAGCGATCCTATGACGGATCTCAGCGCTGTGCGCTGGCCATTCGAGACTGGAGTCGTGCCCTTTTCAGACTTATGTATATCGATCGGGCGAATTGCACGCGTGTTATCCCTACAGTTTATACTGATGGTCCCATCGGCGCTTTGCACATACTCGCGTCCGCAGAAACGGAACTTCTCAGTCTCTATGCGACCGATCTTAAACTTATCCAGCAGATTCTGGATAGCCGGCTCGCCTTCGGCGGTAGCAGCCCACAGGAAATCATCCACGTGGGTGCACAAGCAAGCGCACAAACGACCACCTTCTCCTGTAATATAGTACAGGGCTGACAGAATTTGCGAGGCATTTAAGCCAAATTCTCGGGCGCTCTCCTTTATACGGAGGTAAAGGTTCCGACCCGCGTCGGTCGTGCCATACACGGGTACTCGGGCAATCATATGCCCGGCTCGCTGAATCTCTGCATCGGGCACACCCTTAGGGTGTTTAGGAACCCGAAGAATGAGGAGGCGCTCAAGGGGTTTCCCTTGGAAGTATGCGTTCGTTATATCGGCTGCTTTGAGCCGCAGGGCCAACGAAACCGCCCATGAACACAGAAGGGCTATACCTTCCGGCTCGGCCGTGGGGCTGTCTGCCCTGATATCCTCCTCATTCGAGATATGCTCGAAGTTTCCACATGCGACCAAGCGTGCTTTCCACTTGGGAGTGTATGCTGGCGTCCCCTTTAGGTGTTCATTCTTATCGGTGAGGACCCATTTGGTGGGGATACACACGTGGCCAGCCTTTGTAAGCTCCTTAAACTCCTTGTCTGTGCAAGGGACCACTGCGTTGAATTCAGTGTACTTCTGCCATTCAGTTTTCATGGCAGCATCCAGCCCCAGCTGTACCTCTACAGGGGCTTTATGGTAATCCAGGAGCGAGGCCATGTAGCCAGCATCGACATTAGAGCCGATGGCGTCTTCCCCATCTGGGGTGAGAGCAAAGGCCTTGGATTCCGCCGCTCGACTATCCGAGGGCTCAGCTGCTGGCACTGTCGTGCCAATCGCAGCTGTGTGCGATGCTGCTGCCAGTCCGTCGTCTTCCTCAGGAATGTAGTGACACGGATGGGCTTCTGGCAGTCCGTTAGCACGTATGTGCTCGGCAAGTTTCGAATGTTCGAGCCATATGTGCTGGGCGATATTTCGCCGATGGCATCGCCGCCAACTGGCCTCCGAACACAATAGAAGTATTCGGTGAAAGTCATCGTGGGCCTCGCTAACTATTCTAGCGATCGTACAGAGCCCTTGGTCTGTTTGCAAATTGGCTTCAATCCCGCCCCGATTCCTGTTGCCTAACTCGGGGGCGTGACTGTACACAACCCCTTTTGCAAAGCATGTGGCGGAAAGCTCATCACAATTGTATTGTGGATGCCGAACGCTGTACGGATGACTTCTGCAATCTACGATTTCCTTAATCCCGTACTCGTGGATGCGCTCTAGGAACGTCTCGATGGGAAGATCAGAGTGACCCATGGTGTATATCCCATCGCCTTTCCTGCCAAAGGTGTTGGGCGCATCCCTATATATGGGGTAGCCTAAGTCCGACAAAAGCTGTATGTCATCTTTAGACAACTTACCGAGATCACTCACCGTGTATGCGGAGAGACTGTATCTTTCTCCTACAAACGGTGCGACCATGTGCACGTCCTTCGGGCGAAACTTAAGAACCTTGTTCTTAGTATCATGGACGGTGCCATACATTGTCGTGTTTTGAACACGCACGGGGGTTGTACCCGTGGCTTCTTCCACCCATAGGCCGCCTCCACGATACTCGCCCACACCTATAGTGTAGTTATACGAGCCAGGAGTGTTCGCTAGGTCTCTATGGGCCTCTGCGCCTCTGTTGGTAAGCTGAACGCTACTCCACTGTGGGAGATGATGACCGGCTTGCATACTGTGATGCAAGATGTAGTGGTTGAGGTACATGGCGAACGACGGTCTCTCGCGCGTTGGTCCAGAGACACCAACAAGACCACCGTGCCGATATACTCCCACCGCGAGGGCTATGCTCCCGGGATCTCCATCATCTAGGAGCGGGCGCGTGTACGCCTCGCGTCGGTCGCGGTCATAGGCACGAAGGAGGGCCAGACACTCATCTGGGGAAAAACCCTGAGTATCTATCAGGCCTTTTGCCATGATCTCTACCTGATCAAACTCTTCCGCAACTAGTGCATCATCACGGCCTCCTACTGGCGATCGCGACCGGGCGGTTTCGCCCGTCTTATCTTTGGCGCGAAACCTTGCAGGTGTAGATGGCGCTGGCATCGGTGTGCCGGGCATCATCGCTGGCGTCGATGGTGCTGGCATAGGCACATCGTGCGCGACTGCCGGTGTAAGCGGGGCAGCTGCAGCCACTGGACGTGGCGTCGCTGGTGCTGTGACCGGATCTGCTACGCGCTCATCCTGGAACCTTTGTTCCGGCCCATGAACAATGGCTTCCGGAAGCACTGGTTCTCCTGCCAAAACGCGATGCGCTGCAACTTCAATTTCATCAGCCGGGCGCATCTTCCTAGCGTTCACAAGTACAGGGATATTCTCGTGTAATACCCAGTACGCATTCTCTGCCTCACGTCCTATGACGCGGCTAACCGTGGACCACACGACACCTGGGCTGCCAGGGACGTTATCCCGACGGTAAATAACTAAATCACCAACCTTATAGTCAGTGTCTAGAGGGGCTGCATTACGCTGTAACGCTTTGGCCACTTTGCGGGAAGTCTCTAAGTGAACAAAGGCCTTTTTGGCTTCCTGCCGTGCTCTGTGCCGAATGTAGTATACACTCGTCTCATCATACTTGGTGAACAATGTACCAAGGCTTTCGGACTCATCTAGCACGGAACCCGGCGTTCGAGGCTGTTTTCCCAACACGTGTTGTGCTGGGCTAAACCCTTGGTGCCTACTAAGCTCGTTCTTAGTAGTAACGCTCTCGGTAACGACCGCCTCCATCTCCTCGATATTCGAGGGCTGAGTCTCCTGCGCGACTTTTCTGATGATGGCCTTAGCAAGTCCACCATGGCGTTCGACCTTTCCAATAGTCTGCGGACTCTCAAGAGGGGCGTTCTTATGGGTTATACCATGCTGTGCCAAATACTCTGAAAATTCTCCCCTGAATGGCGTCCCTCTGTCAGTGGTTATGACTTTGGGATGTCCAGCCCAGCTGATCCACCTGTCAATCAGGCATTTCACACACTGGCGGGCACTTGGGTTACCACCCCCAGATTTCACGAGCACAACTTGCTGGAAACTTGTTCCCATGTCAACTATATTGACAGCAGTATAGCGATTTCCATAGAAGTCTTTGACCTCTAGCGCATCCATACCTATCGTATGGTTGAACTCTTTTGGGAACACGCTATCGCCTGCGACAGGGTGATGCCTGGGCACTGGAGCTGTGTCCAGGCAGACCTTACACTTGTAAAGTCCGGCAGCGGCGATGAAATCCTTGCTCGCCCGGGCCTGCTTCAGAACCTGAACCAAGACTGCGTTTGGCAGATGGCCAAACGATCGATGCAGGCGCCTTATAGCTACCCGGACTCGTTGCGGTAACGATCTCCACGCCGCTCGGCGCTCTGCCTCTGTATTCGGAGTTCCGGGGAACGGGAATTGTTCCAAAATGAGGCGTTCTCTTTCCTCGGGCGTCAGTGCGCCACCGGCATCATCCACCCCATCAGGGGCACCTCGCTGAGGCATCTCAGCATCGGGCACCAGCTCTGCTTCGCTGATGTCCTCAGGATCTGTGTCCTGGGCGTCGCCGACAAAGCAAGTTCGGCTAAATGCGTTGATATAGTACTCCTCAGAAATGGTACGACAAAGGTTCCAAAAGTCAGTACTATCCGTATCAACATAGCTACGGGGTATATACCCGTAAGACTCTGACCATGCTTGGAAGAGATCCAAAGCCTTTCCAATCTCTGGGCCTATGCCTGAGATATGCATGTCTCCCCTCAAGGTAACCGTGTCCTCAAGCATTGGATAGCCGTTCGGGGTAACCAATATGATCGGAATGTTGAGGGTGTCAGCTACACACTCAAGCTCCAAACACAACTCCTCTGTGGAAGTCTCAAACCTGGCAACCACGAGGCCCGGTGGCCCGTTCTGCCTCTCGTTGATCACGCTCGCGAGGACCTGTGCCGAGGGTTCATGCAATCTAATCAGGTGATCAGCTTCTCGCATGGCAGCGTTGTACACGATTGCCTTTAAGATTTCGTCTCCCGCTACCATTTCGGTAAGGCTTGAGGTGAGATACTTGGACTGGGCCTTGCTAAGCTTCTTTAAGCTAGCGGCTGAGGGCCCATAGGCTGCGCTGCTACTGTGGGGCAGGTCTTCGGGAGGATCAGGGCTTGGAAAAGAAATCTGACTGGCTTGTCCTACCCACTCCCCACTGCAGACGGCCATGTATGCTTCGCGCTCTGCTCCGTCCTCATCCATGGGTGAAACTTCACCCTCCGGGGCTGTGCCCGGGCCGGCAGAGGTGGCGATGCGCGAAGCCCGCGGGTCTGTGCCCGGGATGTACACGGCACTCAAGGCATCTGTGTCCTCGATCTGGTGAGGCACTGTGGCCGCGTCGAACGCCAAGGGAAACACCCAAAGCGCGACGTATGCGCCGTCCTCCGACGGCTCTTGCGTCGGGCATGCTTGCTCGGCTCCACCGGTTTCGGTGGGCAGCTTCTCGGAGACTGACCCCGGCGGAAAGCATGCGCCTTCATACGTCCAACTGGTGCCGTCGGAGGGGTCCAGATGAGAAAACAAGTATCCTATGGGATCTATGTCCCGTAGCTTGCCCGTCGGCTTATACGAACGGCCTGTGTGGCGGGTGACCACAGTGCACTTTATGTTGTGCCGCTCGCTGAGTTCGTGGTGATTTTTATCACCAGCCCAGAAACGCCTCGGTGCATATGGACCGATCCAGCACGCTGGCGCCTGCTTCTCGCGCATCACCTCATATAGGTCGGTCAGCACACCATCAGGGAAGTCCTGAAACACGATGCGCCTGTTCCACCCGAAACCTGTGTCGGGGCTAAGTCCAATGGCACCAACGTCGATGGCCAGGATCCTCTCGTCGATTTCGACGAGCTTGCCTTGCCCTGGGGGCTTCGGAAACTGACGACGGAATTCTGCCCATTCCGCGTCGTTCCACTCGTCCGACGGCCTATCGCCGTGGAAATACCACCATGACTCTCTGGCCGTCATGGGGCGGTGCGGATTCTCCCGCTCTGGAAACCTATTGTAACCAGCACTGCCTCGGAAGCGCGGTGGCTTTGGCGGATTAGGCGGGCGCCTGCTGCCAAGGTTGGTCCTGGGTCCCGGTGGATCCCAGTCTCCCGCACCTGTGCCGTCGTCGTACTCGACCTCGTCGTACACGCTGTGGGGTGCCGTCTTGCCTTTGCCCTTGCCTTTGTCGGGCTCATAATCCACCTCCGGCCGTGCAGAGGGGCGAGGATTCGTGCGCTCACGCTCGGGAGCTGTGTCCCGGCCTGCAGCACGAATGCGTTCGGGCTCGGGAGCTGTGTCCCGATCCACACGGTCACCTGGGTCGCGGACGCGACCCCAACGGGAGGTGCGCTGGCGAGTCGGAGCCTCGGACCTATCCCGAGGTCTGGAGTCCATTCGCCGTCTCTCTCGGGTACGGTCACGGTGATGGCCCCTGCTCGAGGAGGAACTATCCCTCCGCCTGCGACGCGATCTGGAGCGGCGCGTAAGCCTCTTGAGCTCCGCCTCGGCCCTATCGGCCCGGTGTTCCGCGTCTTCTGCCCTCTCGCGCATGTCCTGCAGCCGATCATACGCATTATCGCGCTGCCGCTTCACGTTGTTGAGGGCCTCTCTCAAGTCACTTATAGTGCTTTCCTGGCAGCGATTCGCATCGGTGAGGTCGTGGACCTCGGCCTCGAGCCTGCGAATCCGAGCCGACGACCCTGTCGGCGTCGCTGCGCGGTCCTGTGCTCCACCGGACTTTGCCGGCGGCGGTGCTGGTGTATCCTTCGGCCTCTCTATGGGGGCCGCTCCGCCCTTGGCTGACGCACCTACGCTAGAACTAGCAGGGTTAGGACCCGAGCTAAAAGTAACCGAAGGCAGGCGTCCTCCAGGGGCTGTGCCCTGTGCACGGTTCATCGCCGCAGTGAGCGAGTTCGGGTCGAACTTAGCCACATACGATGTATGTGTCTTGCCGACCAGCCCCATGCGGGTTGCAGCCTGATACGCGGTTTCGCCTGCCAGGGGAGGCCTATCAAGGGGGCCTACCCCCGTCACCGGTGCCTGTATGCGGCCCTCTGCAAGCAGCTGTGCATGAAACCGCTCAGCATATGTAGGCTGATCATCGGGGCGTGCACACTGTGGCTCCACGACAAGGATGCACTCATTATCCTCTGGTCCGTCTGTGCGGACAGCGTCGACGAAGGACCTCGTAAGCTCCTCGACCTCCTGGGCTATGCCAGGGGCGCGGTGCAAACACTTGGGACACTGTCCTTTGCACGCTTTGCTGCCCATGAACGGCCAACTGTTCGCTGCACTCATGTGAGTGAGGCTGACGGAGCAATCTGGCACGAGCTCCAAAAACGTCGCATGGGTAAGGATACCCGCCGCAACAGATCTATGTCTGTTGGCTTTGCAAACGACATGCACGGCGATGGACCGAATCCCAGCGTCCTTAGCGTCAAGGACGTTCGCCACGATGTGCCTGACGTGGGCGATCAAGTTGGGATGGTCTGCGTGCTCCCGAATTATATCGGGGTTTGACCCAACATGCTTTGTGCGGTCGCGCTGTTCGTCGTTGCGCTGTTGGGCTTCTGCAGGCGTCAGATCGTCTTTCCGATCGTCCTTTAGCCACACCATGTCCAACATCACTAGCATATAGCTAGTGGCAGATGCATACGTCGTTATCGCATGCGTTTCCATCTCTTCGTGCTGTGCGAAGAGCTCGGCTGCCGTCCACTTTCCTCTGACGCGTTGCAGCCAGGCATGGTGCTCATAGCCCCAGGTAAAAACATCAATAATGATGTCCGGGTTCGCTGTGTCCCCCGCATAGTACGGCAGCAAGGCCAAATCCGGATTATACACGGATGCTGGGAGAGGAGTGTCGAGCTCCGGACCATGGGGTCCTCCACCTGCCATTATAACCAGGGGCCTGTTATGCGGGTCCTTCTTCACAACCGCATCGAACTCGGCCAGCTCACGGTGCCCTCGTGCAATCTCCTTCGGATGCACTGTGGCACGGGCTGCTGGCGGTATCCCTGGGCTATCCCCAGGCCTAGCCTTCTCTATGGGAGGCGCTTTCTTTGGCAAGCCACTTCCAGGCGGCGCCTTAGGCGCAGGCGCGGCGAAAGCAGGGGTGATCACCGGTGCGGCACTGTGGCCGACCGCAGGGGAGGTCGCCATGGCACTGTCGCCAGGGTCCGGCGCTGCTGAAATCTTCGGTGCAGCCTTTGCCGTCGGGGGCGCCTTCTTAGGCAACTGCCCCTCTGCTGCGGCCATCGCGGCGGGCTCCGTGTCTCCTACGGACGTGCCTACCATGCAATGGTTCGGGAACGCTACGCTTATGCGTCGCTTAGTGTTGTTGCGATTCTCAGCTGTCGTTGTGAAGCTGTGACCGTGGCCTACGCCTACAGTGCTATGACCATGGCCTGCATCTACAGTACTGTGACTGCGACTTGTTGCCACTGCGTCATCTGCCGCTGTTGCATCTCGAGGTGAGCTCACAGACTCTGAGTGAGCTAAGGCGGCGGCGGCGGCAGACCTAAATATAGGAACTGGCGGCGAGGGGATTTGGAAGCTCTTTATGAGACGGGGTTGTTTCACCTGGGTCAAACCTTCTGTTATGTTTATGCATAACAGCCCTGAGTCATGTGTCCGACACAGCTTGATCCTAATGATGCTATCCTCAGAAGGAAGTCGAACACCACACTCACCAAACCGAAGATCCTTGGTTATACCAAGTTGGGCCTGGGCGTAAAGGGACAAAAGGAGAGGGGCTGTACCCTTAATCTCATGTGAATCAAGGACGCCCGGAACTCTCAAGTCCTGCTCCAATCCCATTATAGAGAAAGGTATGGTCCTGCTACCCAGGGTTTCGGTAGCACCGCTAAGACCCTTGAAGGTACGATTGCCCTCAGGTTTAAACCTCGTGCTGTAACCGAAGTTCGCAAGTTTCCCCGCCGCGTTTGCTATCCAATCGCTACCGTGAACAGTCGAGTTACAGCCCTCATCCAACACGGCGTATACGTGCTTATCCTCGTAGATATTTACTACGGGCAAATCAACCAAAGCCGGATGGATATCTGTGACCCCCTCAGTGAAAGCCACGAAGGCGTGCCTCGTCGCGGAGGCCCTCGAGGAGCGCGATCTCGCCGACGCCACTTCCCAACTGTTGTTGGTCGATGGCGCAGAGTGATCGTCTAAGGCCTCTTGCAGGTATGCGAGAAGGTCACCGCGGGATATCACGGGCTCGGTTACGAAGTGACCCTCTATGGTCTCTTGAAACTGGGCAATAGCCGGAACTACTACCTCTACGGGGAGGCTATCCCCCGTGCTGCCGACTATGCTGCGCAGAAGATCGAAGTCCAGGGTGTTGGACTCCCGCAGCACTGTGGCTGCGTCATCCCTAGCCTTTCGCTCGGTCTGCGGCTGCTCATCTAGAAGCATCCCACAAAGCTTGCACTTAATGCGGGAGGTCTTCCTACTGCTACCCGACCTCTCGGTGGAGGTGTGGGGGCATGTGGCCTGGTCTATGACAGGCTTCTCTTTCTTCGTCTTGGTGACGGTGCCGCATTTCTTACAGGTCCGCATGTCTATGTATGCGTTACTCCCCGACTTGTTGAACTCCTTGCAACCTCCCCGGCATTTCCGGGGGCCTTCGCTGGACGAAGCAGCTGACGCGGCGAGGCGAACCTCGGGCTGAAAGGGTTCAGGCGGGGGTTCCTGGCTGAGGGGAACATCCCTTCTCGTGATGCTAATGGGGTTATCATCACGCACATCAAAGTACTCCGTGACCCAATCCAAGAAATCGGCCAAATTTATGGATGGGCACTTCTGCGTGCGTCCCCAAAGAACATACCCAGGAAACGTATACAAGACACGCTCATAAGTCAGACCCTTATGCTGACCAAAGGAGAAAACGCGATCGGAACCCTCAGGCGGGCTGTCACGCATGATCCTAGCGGCGGCTGTGCGCCGAAGCTGTGGTGAGAAGAGGGTTTCATTGCCGCGGCCTTTGCCGGTATTGGTCTTTGAGGGAGTCAGCTCAAGGTTGGCTGGGTAACCCTCGAGCCTACCAGCGCTCGCATTCGACAGATGGACACACTCTGTGTCATCCTCCTCCACTGCGGCGAAATACGCCTGAGGCTTCGGCGTCGCCGACTTTGCGGCTGCGTTGGCAGTTCCCCCAGACTGTGCTGGGGTTGTGGTGCCCTTGGGGCCATTGCCCTTACCGCTAAACTTGCAGGCAGCATCTCCGGCCCAATGGCCGATCACACCGCACTTCAGGCACCTACTCTTTGCCTTAAGCTCTGCCAACTTGGCCTTACGATCAGCAATGGTCAAATTGCTACGCACGACTTTCCCTCCGGATTTTCCGGAGGACTTGCCCTTGTTCTTCCCTTTTCCTTTTCCTTTCGCCTGGGCAAAGGCGGTCTGTGCCGCGTACGCAAGCTGAACTGACTCAGCATAGGAATCATCCAAATCGTCAATCTCAGCTTCATATGCCACTGCCGTATAGGCGTTGAGTTGCAATGCTAGATCTTCATCATCAATCCATTCGTCCGCATCATCTCCCCCAGACGCTGTGGCCTGGTATGCTTCTTCGCCGTAGCCGTCACCGTAGCCTTCCGCGGATTCCTGTTGTTCCTGGTGACCATACTCTGCGGCACTACCATCATACCCCATATAGCCAAACTTAGGGTATTGTGGCTTGCGTCGAAACGTCTCCAGGTCTTACCTGGGCCACTAGGGTCCTTCTGGGTAAGAAGACGTTCCTTCATGTGCACCACTGAGTGATGCTGAACAAGGACGCGTGCGTACTCATCCACGGTGTGTACGCGGGCGGCGGTCTTGACCATTAGCTGTTCGTTCCTTTCCAACCCTGAAAGCTCAACAAGGAGATTAGCCCTCATCGCTTCAGAAAGGCGGATATCAGGATCTAGCTCACGCAAGGTCGACCACCACCGCTTTCGGCGGGCTATGTAAGACAACATAGGCTCGCCAGGTTGCTTTGCAAGTGGGCCCGTCAGGAGCTGTCCCTGACGGAAAAGTTCGGACGCCTCTTCAGATTGAAGAGGGAAGGCTTGCCTCCTGATTTCTTCTATCAGGTAGTCGACGCCATCATGGCGAAGCAGACGTTCCAGGCCGACGTCGCGAGCGATGCAAAAGGCGTCTCCTCGGAGACCCTCCAAGATCTTGCTAACGCATTCGCTCATATCAAGCGACTCGTCCTTAATGTCTTGCAAGGTGTACACCGCCGGATCTGTGTCCGGCTCTTGCTCATCGTCGCCCGCCACTTGGCTGGGGTGCGACGGCAATGACTCCGCATCCTCATCTTCTGCCTCGGACGCGGGCTTAGTCCGTTTTGCGCTGGACGGACTGGCGGGTATACCGCTGCTTCCATCACCATCTGTGGGCGATGCACTGGTCCCCTGACTTGCCCTGCCACGCCACTTCCTTGGTGACTCGCTCTTGGCCCTTGCCGACTCGGCAAAACGCAGGTCCTTAAGAGCTTCGCGCCGCTGCTTCTCCTTATGTTGCAGCACGCGGATCTGTGTCCGGAAGCACCAATCGTGGAAGCCAGCAGCCGTACCGTCGTATATGTACGACCCGCTTTTGGTTTCTGCAGGGCTCAGGTTCTGTGACCAGAGATTGGGCTGGTAACGCAAACCTGCCACGCTCATGGCTTCAGATAGAAGGGGCCTTTGCGCCGCGACTATCACTACTCTACCCAACGGACCCCGGACCACAGGCTCTACGGGGGTGAAACACTAGTGGTTGTCCTCACAGCTCCGCTACCAGTTTGAAGCAGGAACTGGATTAGTGAGTGTCCAACCACACAAACGAGCGCACTTTTTGGTCTGAGCCCAAGACGTCTGTCGTACAGGGTGCGTTCAGATCTAACTCAAAAGACTACGCTCGCATGAGGACATGTCAACACGGCACTTCAAGACAGGGAAATTTCACAAGGGTTAAGGGATCTAAGTGCGCTTTGGCCGCCTTCTCGGTTTAGGGGCTTTCGGATTTAGGGTTTAGGGCTTAGGGTTTAGGTGCTTAGGGTTTAGGGGCTTTGGGTTTAAGGCTTTTTGGGTTTAGGGGCTTTAGGGTTCAGGGTTTAGGGTCCTATTTGGAACAATGCTCTCTAAACCCTAAATCCCTCAAGCCCGAAACCCCTAAACCCTAAATCCTCAACCCTCAAACTACCTTCACCGCCTTCCCCGTCTTTGCCCACGGCCCCCCTAAACTCTGGAACCCTCGTTTGTTCAAGGGCAGGAGTATGCCATCACAGTCAGTCTCCATGTCGATGTCCATATACATATACATATGCATATACACATACATATACATGTACATATGTAGATGTATGTATAGATAGGTGTAGATGTGTGAGAACATATACATATATGCATATATATATATATATATACACTCACACACACACACTCATGTCACCAGCAGCACAATGGAAAATTGCCACAAAGGCAAAGTTGCAAAGGCCTGCTGATTGAAGACAGCAAAGCTCCCCAAGGCAAGAAACAGAAGATGATGCGGCATTCAAGACAGATCATGGCCTGGCATATAGCGATGGCTCTACAGCACCTCGCAACCCATCATGAGCCAGAAGAATCTCTTGCGTTTCTGACGAAAGCTGGTGTCTCAAAAACTTGGCCGGCGTTTTTTCATGTTTGAATTTGGATTTTGGGCTTTGGATTTTGAAATTTCGGTGTGGATTCTGCATGTTTGGGACGTGGAGGTATCAAGCTTTAGGGTACTTCCATCCTCGTCAATTGGCGATGGTCATTGAAGTCTGCAGAGGCTTGCTTGTGTGTCTAAGCGGCTCCTGATCGCCGCGGTGCTTCTATGCGTGTGTTTCTTTGCAGTAAGGTCGCGGGCTTAGTCGAAACCCCCTACGCCCTACATAGAAGAGACTGGCTCGCGGGGGCGCATAAGCAGCAAGGACTGGAGGGTTCGGATAACCGGGCGCCGCCAAGCTGAAATTACGAGCCACCCGCTAGGATGGGGGACTCTGGGCCTCGGCTGGGTGGCGGGCTATCAGAAACCTATACTGAACTTAGAGCCCTAGCAAAAATTAGTATTTCAGCTGTTTCTTAGGGATTATAATAACCAAAAACTAAAAATTACTTCTAAGTACCCCTAAGAACCTCTGAATCCACGAAGTCTTCTACTCAAGCCTCGAACGGGAAAAAAACGAAGACATCCGACCAGCCAAAGCCCCCTAGACCACAACTCATACAGACCAAGACACCCTGAAATCTCCTAAACCAGATCGCCTTCACTTAACGGGTTTAGGGTTTAGGGTTTAGGGGTTTAGGGTTTAGGCTATAGGGTTTTAACCCAAGCATTGCAAAAAACCCTTGTTGGACTTGAAACCACCGATCTCAGACTCAGAACCAGAGCTCATCCAAAAGCCTAAGCCCTCCCCAAACCCTAAACCCCTACTCCCTAAACCCTGTTGTGCCAAAGGCTCCCTGCTTAAAAGCCACAAGGAGCTCGGCGAAGCTCTCCTGCCCGGGCTTTGGGTTAAGGGTTTAGGGTGCAGGGTTTAGAATTAAAGGTTCTAGTTGGCCGACTGCAGCAGGTAACTAGGCTGTTGGAAGGTTCAGGGCTTGGGGTCTAGGGTTTGGAGTTCAGAACCTTTGTCATTGCTTGAGGGGCTGCAAGCGTTCTCTAGGCAGCACTGTCCTGAAGGACTCAAAGCAACATTCCGAACGTCCGAATCAAGACCTTCACAGAACTTTGGGCCAATATGGAACCTGGGTTGGCCTTTAAACACCCTGAAAAATATTTATACATAGGGTCCCTTATAAACCCAAATAAGGAAAACAAAAACTGTCCCACAATCCTACCTAGGAACCTATAAACCAAGTGTCTTCGACCATGGCTTGCGCCTTCGTGAACTTCCTCTCTCTGATGCCTTCAGAGCCGCGGCAAACGAAGCTGCGGAGAGATTTGGCTCGGCTCATTCCTGCCCGGTTTGGGAGGGGGAGCAGGAAGGGGATGGGCGGCGAGGGGGTCAACATTATAGGGCCCTTATTTATTAGAATAGCGGGTGGGGTAATTATGTTCTACTATAACATACTATAACACACTTTGACTTAACTATCCTAAACAGGCCTGAACTCTGTTGTGGAACGTGCCGTTGCAGGATCATAGGGGTTCGTGAAGTAGGAACATTGTTAAGGCTCTTTTAAAGGGGTCTAGAAGGATTACTACAAGGGATCTATAAGGGTACTATAATCATGTAGGAACCCGATTAAGAAACCTTGGGCCTTTAGTAGGGCTCCTCATACGAACCCTACTATTTTGGTGATAATAGGCCAAGGTTTGTTAATCAGGCTCCTATATTACCTAGGATTACAAACGCAGTCCCTAAGTTCTAAACATACATATACTCCCACTTAGGGTACTTATAGCTGGTTTAGCTTTTTTACCTGACCTAAATACCAAGCTCCCTGATCTCCCAGCACGCTCTGGGCCAGGAATGGATCCAATCCCCAACCCCGAAGCCCGAGCCCCACCAACCAAATTCACAAAAGCTCTTGTAGATACAGTTTATGTGGATGGTTGTCAAGATTAAGCCCTCTGTTTGGGCACCCTAAATAATAGGTGCCGTATGATACTAAGGACCCAAAAAGGGACGCGAATTTTCACAACCACCCATGTAGTATTATTGATTGCTCGGCCCCGGTATTATAATCCCAACTCCTATAGCCTGGCCTATGCGCACAGCAACGGCAATATTTCGGTTGGTGTTCAAGTCCAGCGCCGAAACGTTCCTGAGCACCACTGAACCCTAAGCCTAAACCCTAAACCCCTAAACCCCTAAACCCTAAACCCTAAACCCCTAAACCCTAAACTCCCTAAACCCTAAACCCTAAACCCCTAAACCCCTAAACCCCTAAACCCCTAAACCCTAAACTCCCTAAACCCTAAACTCTGAAGGGGCTAAGGCCTTCTAGGCTGAACCCTAAACTCTAGAAACTACGTAGCTTGGGCTGAACTGTACTGATAGGCCCCAAAGTAGTTGCTTTTTGGGATTACCTTATAGAGTTCTATATATAAATCCCCAAAAGGAACTACTTTGGGGCCTATGGGTAAACTCTAGAAGCTCCAAAACCCTAAACATTAACGACTGTAAGCCCCCAGGGAAAGAAAACTGTAAGTGGACGGGCGAGATGGCATCTGGGTTTGAAGTATGAAGATGGGGATGAGGCTTTAGGGTTTAGGATTCAGGGTTTGGAGAGTTTTCGGGTTTAGGGTTTACGGGTTTAGGGTTTTTTTGAGCACCTATCTTTCGATCCGCTGAAACGTCTCGAAAATCCCCATGGGGAAGGTGAAGCTATGGCCTCCACTTCAAGGACGCAGCAGCAACGGCAAACGCTGATTCAAGCGGACCCCGAGAAGTTCGAGGCAAAGCGCTGGGCAAAAACAGTAAAAGCCCCTACGATCGATACCTGTGGGAAAAGAGTGGATGCAAGGTCCCTTTGACATGTACACGGGTTTAGGCACGTGCACCGAATTAGGCGGACACAAGGTCTCTTCGGTGACTTCGCACTACAACATGCACGGGGCATAGGGTTCAGGGTACAGAGTTAAGGTTCAGGATTTCAGGTTTACAGCACAGGGTTTAAGTTTGGGGTGCCGAGCTTTGCGGTTTTTGCAGACCACAGCAACCCCTGAGATTAGGCTTCAGGGGTTCAGATGAAAAGGGTTACAGTAGAAGCCAGAAAGTTGGAACACCATTATCCTCATGCCCCTAGAGTAAATTAAAAGGGATCCTGGCACTAATCCCCCTAAAGCCATGTTCCAACTTTCTGGCTTCGACTATAGAGTCTGCGTTTTGAATGCTTCGAGGACCCATGGCGACGGCCAGGATGAGGCCCTTCGGAAGAGGATCGACATTGCAAGCACCCCCAAGCTGCTTAACATAGGGTCTTTCAAAATTAGAATAGGGTTTTGGGGCCAATAATGCTAGAATTCTACTACGGAACCCCAACATAGGACATGTAATTATTAAGGCCCCTTTGTCATGCACACCAAAAAATTCCATCAAGCAAAAAAGACTCTCCGGCCTTGCCAACGTTCACCCCTACAACCGAGTCCAAGGGGAACAGGAGGGACCCTTAATAAGGACCCCTAGGTAATATACCCTTAAGATAGCTATTATATACCCATTATATAGCCCATTATAGGGTAGGGCTCCCCATTAAGGGTCCCTCCTTATCCCCAAAACCCTAAACCCTAAACCCTTATAGATCCCTTAAAGGAACCCCAAGAGCCCTAAATTAGGGGTCCTCATTAAGGGTCCCTCCTTTTCCCCTACAACCGAGACGCAAGGCCCTCAGAACATCCTAAGCCCCGAAGCCAGGGAATCCTACTTGGAGGATCATGGGACTTAGTAAGTAGGGTTATAGGGGTCCCTTTAAGGGTACTCTAGGGTTCTATAATCGGGTTCCTTAAAGGGAGCTATTAGGGTTCTATAATGGGAGGATCATGGGACTTAGTAAGTAGGGTTATAAGTACCTTAATTGGGGTTATAAGTAATTTTAAGTACAGTTGCCTTAATTATAACCCCAGTTACTAAGTCCCATGATCCTTTAAGTAGAGCATAAATCGCAACCCTAAAACCGAAATCACACCTGTGCCTGGAATAAACTCCTAAGGTAAAAGCCAGAAAGTTGGAATATGATTATCCTAAGCCCTTTATGGTAAACTATAGGGTATCCTACCCTGAAACCATATTCCAACTTTCTGGAGTTCCCTTTAAACCCTTAAGCCAATACCCTAGATCAGGGCTAGATGGGGTCTGGTGGACTAGACACTCGACCCCCCAAAAATAAAGGGCCATGCTGGCTAGGCCCAAAGCTCAACAGCTGACAACATGAGGACCTGAACCTTGGTATTTGCAATCCGGCCTGGGAACACACTATAGCATACCCATAGACCCCACAGTAGTTCCTTTTTGGGGTTCATGTGTAGAATCCTATAAGGTAACTACTATGCGGCCTATGGGCACAGTATAGTTATCATATTATGCAGACCGAAGGAAGAATATTGGCAATTGTTAATGCAAAGCTGCATGGCTGATAGACACAGCCGCATGCTCCATAACCATAATGAGAGGAATTGTAGGGGAGCTGTTGGCTAAACCCCTAAGGCAAAGGCAGGGGCTGTACTTCCCCAACATGTCCACAGGCTAACTACCCCTGATCGTTCAAGTAAACTTGTGGTTTATGTACACCCAACCCTAACACATGAAACCGGCGATATCCTAAACCCTAAACCCCTAAACCCTAAACCCTCAACCGTAAAACCCTAAAGCCCTAAACCCCAAACCCTGAACCCCAAGCCCTGAACCCCAATCCCTGAACCCCAAGCCCTAAACCCTGAACCCCAAGCCCTAAACCCTAAACCCAAAACCCTGAACCCCAAACCCTAAACCCTCAAGCCTACAGCAACCTTTTGGTTCAAGGCCAGCTTCAGCTCCAAGAGAGGTATCGCAGCAAAGAACTCCTGTCCGAAGTTGATGGGACCTCCAGCCACGGGCTTCTCGGTTGAGGGCTGGGTTTCGGTTTAAGTTTAGGGTTTAGGGTTTCGGTGCAAGGGTTAGGGTTTAGGGTTTCAAGGTGCAGAGATCTTACAGGGCTTTAGAGGGTTCGCAGCAAGGAGCCTGGCACCCGGTGTTCCTTCAGAAGAAGGGACTGATTCTGGTTCCTGTAAGGATCCCTAGGGTTCCTATAAGGGATCTATAAGGGTACTATAAGGGGTTCTATAATGCAGGAAGAAGGGACTAATGTAGGAACCTGATGAAGGAACCTTGGGCCTGGAGTTTAGGCTTCCTTCAAAGGGGTCGAGAAGGGTTACTTACTATAAGGGATCTATAAGGGTATTATAGCACACTTTGAACTAACTATCCTAAACAGGCCTGAACTCTGTTGTGGAAAGTGCCGCTGCAGGATCATAGGAGTTCGCAATGTAGGAACAGTGCTAGGTCTCTTTTAAAGGGGTCTAGAAAGTTACTACAAGGGATCTATCTATAAGGGTACCATAATAATGTAGGAACCTGACTAAGGAACCTTGTGCCTTTATTAGGGTTCCTTATATGAACCCTACTATTTTGGGGTTCTAGGCCCCAGGGTTTCTTAATCAGGTTCCTACATTATTACAACCCGGCAGCCCTCGACCATAAATCCGAAACCCGCTTTACAATTCCTGCATGGTCCCTCCTAGGACACGAGTAAGACCCTGATAGGACCCCGATACACTCTTCTTATACGCCTTGGTAGAACCCTTTAGCGCTTACAAGCCCGTACAAAATCCATAGCTAAGCTGATGAGGAAGAGTATTTGGGGTACTGATAACCTTAATTGCCAAATCCCCTGAATCCCTTCTGGCATCTAGATCCCGTTCACACCCTCATAAAGTCAGAATCTAATCCCCCTGAACCTGGTTTCGAAATACGAAGCATCTAAGAAGGCCTAAAGTCTAAAGGCGCTCGGGGCTCACTCAGCATTGCTGCTTTCTTCTCCTGTAGCTACGATACTTGGCGCTCCCGCAACAAAACTTTGGGGGAAAGCTCCTCCGACGCAGCGCATTTCCTTTAAAGCTGTCTACTGCTACAGTGCATGTTTGAATCCCTGCAACAAAAGGACCGTGAGTAGCAGCCGAAACGCCTTTCGCCCCACCCAAGTACATGAGGGCGCTGTAGAAGTAGGACCTCGCTTCTGCCGTATCCGGACAAACTATGACTGCAATGAGGATGTACTGTAGGGGCATTACCGATACTGTTTCGGGCTTCCTGATTATAATTATAGTATAACGGGCCCCAAAGCCCTATTCTAATTACTAAGGCCCCTATATTAGGCGCCAGGGCATCACGATAAAAGTTTCGGATGCGAGGCGCGTAGGCTTCGGGCACAACTTCTCAAGCCTTTTGGCGATTCAAGCGTTGATTTGAACTCAGCCTTGCCTCCCTCGTTCATTCCCCGCCTTCCCCTCCATCGTGCCCCCCTCGGTTCCTTCGTTTTCTCTCTCTCTCTCTCTCTCTTTCTGTCCCTCTCTCCCACTCCCTCTCGCTCTGGTTCTCTGTCGCCTTAGAACACAGACACTTGTCCTTCTAGGACCTGAAATGTAGAATTAACCACCACGAGGGTTCTGAAGCATGAAAGCTGTGGGGTTCCAAACATCTACATGGGGGTTTCCCAAAATAGGGGACCCGAGTAGTACCCTAAATAGTGGGATCCTTATTATAAGGACCCAAAATAAGGTACCCCTAATTTTTGGAAACTCCCACATCTGTCTTTGTTGTGGTGCCGGATTTCAGGTCGAGGGCTTTCGGAGGTGCGAAAGTTTCATGCTCGGGTTCAACAGACGAGAAATCCCACTTGCAGAGCACCATTGAAACTCCAAGCCCTGAACCCTATACCTTCATTGAGCACCAAACTTTCAACCCCTAAACCCCTAAAGCCGCCTACTTTCCGTGGGTAGGTGGGCGCCGTGGAGCACCATGGGCCATGGGTGTGGGGCTTCGAGCTAGCAATCCACATCCTTCATCTGGACGGCTTGAAACCCTCATGCGAAACGCACTATGCAAAAAGGTGTGGCGCCCCGAGTTGGCAGCTTCGGCGCGCCTAACTTGTCATGTATAAGCCGACCTTTTTCGAAAACGTTCGTGAGAAGGCCTTTCAGCCCAGAACGCCCCCCCCCCCTTTTGCACAGTTCGCCGTGGCGACCTTAATCTTGTCGCTTTGGCCTCTTCCACTTGTGCCGGCTGCATCCACTGGTCATGCATGCTTTTTCCGTGGTCTCGGCTTGGATTTGCTCTGGCTTGTTGCGAGCAGTGTACGGGTGGTCTTGGGGCGGGCATGTCTTCATGCTACTGCAGGTTAACCAGCATGCGACCTGCCAAGCACGCCCTAAGTTCTAGACCATAAATCCCAAACCACTATATATACCCTAAACGCGAAACCATAAACCCTAAATTCGAACCCAAGAAGTAGCCAGCAGGCATGAACCCACCGTCGCAGGGCGTCGGCGGCAGTGTCACCTCAAGGCGAATTCATTGATTAATTTGTTGATTTGTGTTTTATCTATTTGGGCATCTGGGCTCCAGCTATGGTCCGAAAGCGAGTACTGACCTAGTCGGAATACCGCACACGAGGGGGTTAAAGGCAGATGTTGCAAGCGAGGCCTACGGCTGAGGCCTCTCTCTTCGCATTCAGAGCTTGCGTTCGGGGTCTAATAGTTTAAGGGTTCAGGTTGGGCTGGAGGATTCAAGGTAGGGGTTTAGGGTTCATATGGTAGGGGTCTGCATAATTCGTAATAATACCCCTTGTCGTCCCTACATAACTACATTAGAAACTACATGATGGGATACCCCGCAGATCCTTAATTATTCTTGCCCCCTCATTTACCTCGCTGATGCACTAACGCCATGTCATCCTCACAAGGTGTTTGTTCTACGTTGCCATGTGGGAGGTTCCGTCACTAAGGGGCACCTTATCTTGGATAAGGATCCTACTATTTCGGGTACTATATCAAGGTCTCCCATTTTTGGAAACTCTCAGGTGGGAGCGGAGTTTTCTTGGGTTGGCTTAGGATTGACGGCTTCGAGTTCGGTTCGGGAACCCTAAACCCTAAACCCTGAACCCTCAAGCCTAAACCCTAAACCCTAAACCCTAAACCCTAAACCCCTAAACCCCTAAACCGGTCTTAGGTGATATTCACCTTAGTCTAAATCCTCAGACAGAAACCCAAACTCTGAAGCTAAAAATCCTACCCATAGTTCCTTTCTGGGGTTCATATGGGAGTTTCCGCAAATTAGGGGTACCGTATTTTGGGGTCCTTATAATAGGGATCCTACTATTTAGGGTGCTATATTAGGGTCCCCTATTTTCGGAAACTCCCATATGTAATATCCTACAAGGTAATCCCACAAAGGAACTACTATGGCACCTATGGGTACAGACCCGGAGCCTCACCCTAGAGCTCTCAAACTTAACCCCTGAACGCACGCCAGCATTCGCATGCTCCGTTCCCGACATTCCTCACTCAGACCATAGCAAGCCATAAGCCTTAAACCCTACCTTAACCCACATGACCTACCTTTTTAAAGACTTGTATAGGAAACCATAATAGAGAACCCTAAAATGGTAGGTTATTCAGGGTTAAGGTAAACCCTTACCCTATCCCAAAGCCCGCCAAAGCCAATGTCTTCCTGTGGCATTGAAAATCCCATCGTGTTCTTTGGGGACACCAAACTCTCTACAAGGTTTAGTTAGGGTTTCGGGGTTTAGGGTTTAGGATTTAGGGTTTAGGGTCGGGTTGCAGGGTTGGTCATGGTTTAAGAATTTAAGAATCATGAGCTCCTAAACTGGTAGGCCCTGTCACCTTAACTTTGACCTAAACCCACTTCTGTTGCAGGGTCTTGCTATATTAGGGTCCCTTTTTGGGTCCTTACTACAATACGGCACCTGATATTTAGGGTACCCCAAAAGGGACAATAGTTTTGACAACCACCCTGCCCATAGGCCCCAAAGTAGTTCCTTTTTGGGGATCATATATCGAATTCTATAAGGTAATCCCAAAAAGGAACTACTTTGGAGCCGATGAGTGCTGTGGCCAAGTCTTTCAGCAGAGTCACCTTGCTCAGGAGGGCCTGCGTAGTCGCTGCGGAAGATACTCTAAGGGTACTACTGTTGATGACATAAATCCTGCATTACCTTAAGGACCCTAAACTATGGGGAATTACGGTATATTCCTTGTTATGGGTAATGCAGGATTTATATCATCAACCGTATGATATGGGGGCCTTGACAATTACCAGTATACTATATTTTGGGGGTTTCTTATAAGAGTTATCTACGCCGTTTTTCAGAACTTAAGACTCACAGGATTTAGGTTTGAGGGCTTACATAGGGGCCAGAATTTGTCGTATTCATGTTTCCTTGTGGCCCCTGTCTGAAACCCTAAATGCGCTTCCCGAATCCTTGAATTTGAGGGTTTGGGTCAAAACCAGCAGACACACCGGCACGGGCGCATGGAAGGTGTAGCCTCCGTGGGTAGGGGGAGACCATGTAAGGGACCCATGGAACCCACAGCACATCATCCGTCTGTCTGTGTACCAAAGCTGGGCTTTTAAATAACCAGGGAGAAAAAAGTATAAACTTGTATTTCATAATGGTTCCATTAAGAGAAAAAGTATTAAAGTATGGTACTCCAAAGCCCAGAAAAAGTCATAACAATGTCTAAGTAGCACACAGACACACACACACACACACATACACAGAAGCACAGAAAGAAAGAGGGAGAACGAGAGATCTTCCAAGCCGTGCAATCTCATGACGACAACCCACATAGGCTCTGCAGGCTGCGTAAAAAATCAAACCCGAAGAACTCAGCGATACAACACCCGTCCTCCGGAACGTCGGTCTTCAGTGGACTAAAGGAGTACACGGCCGCGAGGCGCCTGACCTGGCAACGTATTGGGCCACACGGCAGTCTACATCGATCTCCTTGCCATCGATGTTATGATGGTGATGACGACGATGTCGGTGAAGATGACGAGGAGGAAAGTGATGTGGGTGAGACTGATCACGACTATGATAATTCTGGTGGTGGCCAGATGCACGCATCAAGGCCGAGCCGCTAACGGACTGATGGCAGCGGGGCTGCTGCTGGTGATGATGGTGATGGTGATGACCACGATGACGACCACGATGACGGTGACGACTGCGATGATAACGGTACTGGCTAACATGTAGAACCTGGCATACCTTACCTGCTTATCTTACTATGACTGCTGCAGTGGTTCTCGGTAGGGCCAATGGCGACAGACAGCTGGATGTCCTGTCATGGGAGAGCCTTTATATTGGGGAGCGTACTATTTCAGGTTACCTGTGCGCAAACCTTAAACCCTGGAACCCTAGCACCCCGCACTCTATACCCTAACCCCAGACGATCAAAGCTAAGACGCCTACATTCCAATCTGTGACGCACCCGCTTGTCAGTGCAGCAAAAGGGGTTAAGATGTCGAAATTGAGAAGCTTATGAACTATATAAGTTCTTACCGCTGCGAGCTGGTAGTAAGAGATTCGTGGCATGGGGTCTAAGCTCGGAACTCCAATCCGAAAACGATGCAAGATCCGAACCTCCTTGATGAGCTCTGTTGCCTCCACTAGAAGCAAAGAGGCAATGTTCGGTAGTCTTTGGGGTTTAGGCTTTAGGGGTCTAGGGTTGAGGGTTTAGGGGTTTAGGCCTAAAGTTTAGAGTTTAGGGTTTAGGGGGCCATCCTTCTTACACCAAAACGCTGCAACCTAGTCGAGAGGATCCTTCGCAGAGGCTGCGGGCTCATGGCAGCGATGCGTATCCGGCATGATGGCGGGCGCGACAGGTACTATAGGGGTTAGGGTTTAGGGGGGAGTGACAGGAATTGTTTCGGGGGGTAACGGAAACCGATCTTGCACAATGTCACCGAAACGCTTGGCAGCAGCAACAGAAAACAGAGCAAGAGTGTAACAGGAACCACGACCAGAAACCAAACGCCCGGAACGACGAAGCGCGAAAGAAGCGTATGGTTGAGGGATTTAGGGATCGCATGCAGCTTCGGTTCGCGCTTAAACCATTTGGTTTTATTTGGTTGCGGACCTGAAAGCTGAGCTCTACCCAGAGGGCCCAAAGTAGTTCCTTTTTGGGACTACCTTATAGGATTCTATATATGAACCCCAAAAGGGAACTACTTTGGGGCCTCTGGGTAGCTTTCGAGAACATTGAGGCTCGGTTTGGGCATGTAGGATTTTTGGATTCCGGAGTCCTGGCGTTGGTTGAAGAGGGTTTAGGGTTTAGGGAGGAGGTAGACATGCTGGAATCGTAGGTCAGCACCCATTTAGCTCAGGGCCCAGAAAAGATTCAGGATCTGAAAGGAAGCCCCTTCCTCTTACCAGGGGCTGTTCCCGAGGCTGCTACGGGAATCGCCAGGTTGGTTTGTGCAATCATCTCCAACCTTGCTTCTTCTACCAATCGCTTTTACGGTCGGCCTGCATCCTGTTACGGAAAAACACACAACAGTTTGGGGCTCCAATCGGATTCAGGGTGTAAAGATATCCCGAATTTCAACGTACAAAACAAGTTCGACAGGCTGTGGGCACAGTCTGAAGTGCGCCGCTTGTGACTCTAGCATGCCCATGTTGGGGTAAAGACACGAGTAAAAACACATGGCGTATCTATTAAACTCTAAACCTAAACGGAAAACCTTGAACCCTATTCGTACGTGAAGAACGAAGGCATACTTGCAATTTTAGCTGTTTCTCAGGGATGATAAAAACCACAAATTCAAAAAACATGTTTCTAAGTAACCCTAAGGAACAACACATCGAGGTTAAAAGGCTTTGGGCCTGGGGCGGTCTGGGGTCCGGCGGGGTCTAGCTATAGTCTCCATTGTAGTTCCTTTTCTTGGTTTAACCAAATTTATAGTGAGGATCCTACAAAAAGGAACTACAATGGAGACTATAGGTAGCATGTAGGGTTAAGCTCCACATCCTCTATAAGACTTCCAAAAACCCTGGATGAGATACCAGAACTCACTATGACGCCCCCTAAGAGCTACATTGAACTTAGAACCCTAGCAAAAATTGTAATTTTAGCTGTTTCTTAGGGATTATAATAACCCAAAATGTAAAAAATTGTTTCTAAGTACACCTAAGCTACGAGCCTGTCACAGAATCCTGCAACAAGCAGAAGCCTGGGTTTCGAGTTCAGGGCTATTCAGAATTCAGGAGCTTCGGACAACAAGGAACTCAGGCTAAACCCTAGGCAGTGTGAAGCAAAAGGGAAAAGGAGGGACCCTTAATAAGGACCCCCTAGGTATATACCCTGAATATAGCCATTATATACCCAGTATATAGCCCCATTATAGGGTAGGGGTCCCCATTAAGGGTCCCTCCTTTTCCCCTTTGATTGAAAACACCCTTATATATATATATATATATATATATGTATGTAGAGTAAAAAAGCTTAGCAAAAATCCTCATGAAAATCCGTCAAGGCTTTGTAAACAGCACCCACGAAAGCCCCCTGTGACACCGTGAGCCCTTGCCTAAAGCCTAAACCCTTCAGAACACCGCGGCGGAGCCTGTGTGCTCGTCAAGACCAGCTGGAGCTCTTCCGATTTCGGACTTGGCGGCGTTGCTTGTAGATTTACCTGGGGACTTGGTCTAGGGTTCAGAGTTTAGGGTTTCCGGTTGCGAGATTTATGGCGAAGCTGTCTTTTGATATTTAATGCTGCTGCTGCTGCTGCTGCTGCTGCCGCTGCTGCTGCCGCTGCCGCTGCCGCTGCCGCTGCCGCTGCCGCTGCCGCTGCCGCTGCCGCTGCCGCTGCCGCTGCTGCTGCTGCTGCTGCTGCTGCTGCTGCTGCTGCTGCTGCCTTTACAAGTCATTCTAGAACCATTAACGTTGTCTTCCTAAACCCTCAACCCCTCATTATAGAACCCTTAAAGATATCTTCCTAAACCCTCGATCCCTCATTATAGAAAGAAGTCTTCAAGGAAGCCCTGAAAGATCTCTTGAACACCCTCTGAAGAATGATTTCAAGTTTCTGCGGTGGCTTTTTACACCGGAGCTTCCTCGACCAACTCAAAGGTTCAGGACTTGGGCCTTGTTTGTTCCGTTTTGGGCTTACAGGTTTAGGATTTAGGATTTAGGGTTTAGGATTTAGGGTTTAGGGTCTAGGGTTCTATAGGTTTATAGGGTTTAGGGTTTGGGGTTTCGATTTTGGGGGAACGGGCAGTTGGGAAAATCAGGGCTCAACCCTTCAAGAGCCCAGCCACGGTTTCGCCCCAATCCTTGAAGGTAAATCTCACCTGCGCGAACCGGGTTTAGGGCTCAGGGTTAAGTTAAGGGCTTTGGGTTTAGGGCTTAGGGTTAAGTTAAGGGCTTGGGGTTTAGGGCGTAGGGTTAAGTTAAGGGTTTTGGGTTTAGGGCTTAGGGTTAAGTTAAGGGTTTTGGGTCTAGGACTCCGGGTTAAGTTAAGGGTTTTGGGTTCAAGGCTTAGGGTTAAGTTGAGGGTTTTGGGTTTTGGGCTCAGGGTTAAGTTAAGGGTTTTGGGTTAAGCTAAGGGTTTTGGGTTTTGGGTCCGTCGCTTCCAGGGCTTAGGGTTAACTTGGAGAGAATCTACCCAAACTCAAGCAATCGGGACAAGGATGTTGGCTTTCGGGCTCGTGGTTTCACTAGGATCTGCACATGGGTGCGATGCGTGCTGATATCGGGTCTGATTACATATGGTGTAGGGCGTTGATATTATGCAGCATAGTATCCCCGTCCACAAGATGCACCCACCAACTTCCCCTAAGGAGCCCGACGCACAAGACCAAATCCATAGGAACCCTACCAACTTGCCCTAAGGAGCCCTACCCCACAGGAACCCTGGAATACCCCCTATGCGTATAACCCAAACAAGGGCTCCACCTGCGAGTTTGAGCTTCGGTTTCGCGCTGTTTAGGGATTAGGGTTTGTAAGGTTTAGGGTTTAGGGTTTTCAGGCTTAAGGTTTAAGGTTTATAAGGTTTATAAGGTTTAGGGTTTAGGGTTGATAAGGTTTAGGGTTTAGGGTTTATAAGCTTCAGGGTTTAGGGCTTATAAGGTTTAGGGTTTAGGGTTTATAAGGTTTAGGGTTTGGGGTTATAAGGTTTAGGGTTTAGGGGTTTACAAGGTTTAGGGTTTAGGGTTTAGGGCTCCGAAGCTGCAAGCGCCGACTTTCCAGCGAAGTTTAGCAGAGGCGTCTTCATAGTCAGAATGCAAGTTGGGGGGGGGCATATCACTGACCCAACCCTAAAACATAAACCCTAGACCTAAACCGTATACCAGGGCTTCTGGTGTCGTGCTTCGCGCCTGGGGTTCAGGGCGCAGTGTTCAATGGTTCAAGAGTTGAGGGTTTAGGGTTTCGGCTTAACGTTAGGAAGCCCGATGGCCTGGGGCTTAGGGTGGATTCAGGGTTTAGGGTTAAGGGCTTAGGTAAGGTTTGGGGTTTAGGCTCGGAGCCCGGATACGAAGGCCCTAGGATGTACATCCGAATACCTCTGACCAAAGGAAGCTAACAGCAAAGCCACCAGGCGCGACTAAACCCTGTCAAACCGGAAGAAGCCCGAAAAGGAACCACCCCCCACAACCTTAAAGGAGCCCAGGAGTCGAAACCCCAAATCCTACATCACTCAGTAACCCTGACGCCAAAGCCCTACGATTGATGATATAAAGCAAGCATTACCCATGATAAGGAATATACCATTATTCCCATAGTTTAGGGTCCTTAAGGTAATGCAGGATTTGTCTCATCAACAGTAATTCACTTCAACCGCAAGCCATAATGTCGTATACCCTGTACCCTAAACCTCTCTTTGTTCTTTGTTGATCCTAGGATCAAAGGGGAAAAGGAGGGACCCTTAATGGGGACCCCTACCCTATAATGGGCTATATAATCTGTAGGGCTAGCGGAAATAGTAGGAATGCAGCTGAATCACGGAACTCTCTGACAATCACACATCCATGGCAACACGGATCTTTTCTCTACGCGCACACAGTGACTCAAGGCCTAAACGCAGCGGCACACACAGCTCGTGAGGAAACCTGCTCAGTTCCAACTAAGCATTAACTGCTTCACAGCCCCGAAAAAGGAAGAGTTTCCGAGAGAGCTGAGGCCCTGCTTCAGCCTTTGAAGACCTTGTCGTCCTGCTTTCAGGACTTCATCCTCGTCGCTGATTTGATAGCGGCGAGTTTTGAGCATCTTGATCAAAGGCTCCATATGGGCCCCGAGGAATTTTGTCAAGGCATCTGCTGGGTTCTTGTTATGTGGAACCCATCGCGCACGTGCTCGGCACACTTGAAGAGATTCCCGAATCACAGCGATCTCTAAGTTAGTGCGTTCACAGTCGCTAGGCTGATCACTCAGAAGACTGTCGAACAGGGACTTGGCATCCAGCACTGCGAGACTCCGAGGATCACGGTAGAGAGGGGCTTCTGTGGCAATCACTGATGACTTCCCTTGCAACTCTAGAGTCTCCTCCTCGGTGCGTTGGCGCTGTCGTGGGTCGTAGAAGCTGATGCGTAGGGCATCCCATTAAAGAGCATCTTGTTTTTCAAGAGCAGCAGTGGCAGAAGAGAGGGCGATAGCCTCACACAGCATGGAAGAGGAGGCTTTCCGTCGAAGCCTCCGTGAGCACCATCTCGTGAGACTCACGGGGGAGGACTTTCCCAAGTTCATTTCATCGTTGGTGAACCCGACGAAAAATCCATGCTGACTCTTCTCTTTGCCACTGGTGTCAAAAGCTGAATCCGAGATGACAATGTTCCTCACCTTGGACTCCTCAATGCTATGGATCTGGAGCCTGATGGGGAACTGCTTCAGCTGCTTTATGACCTCATTGGCCTGCATGGCGTGCTCTGCCGTGGGCTCTGGAAAACTCGATGCGAGGATTGATGCAGCAGATGCTGCATCAGGCCGGCATTCACGCGAGACCCATGATAGGGCCGCTATCACCCCACGGAACTGGGTGGTTTCCGTGGGATCTAACGGAACCTGGCCAGCGTCTTTCTTGAGAGTCTTCTTTGCCAAGGTGATGGGCGACAGTCTCGTGTAAATGTACTCCTCCATGTGGATTTCAAAGGAGTGGTCCTGGAGCTGCCTCAGTGTTCGGCCTGCATAAGTACTCTCCTGCTCGGTGGCCTCCAGAAGATTCACCACCTTGCCGAAAGTGATCTCTCCCTCCAGGGCTTTCATCTTGCCCCTGTGTTGGGAGTTCCCGGCCTCGACCAGGTCGTCGACTTCGATGACCAACACCCCAGCCGTGGGATCGCCAGGCTTCTCTCCGGGCAGCGTCAAAATGCATGGCTCATACGGGCATAGGCGAAAACCATGTTTGTAGACCTTCTGCAAAAATGAGGTTCGCCACCACGCAGGGCCAGAGACCAACCCATACACTTCTGTGAGAAGAAGTGGTAATTGCCTGGGATCCAATCCGGGCAATCCTTCGTCACGAGGCTGAGTGCAGGCAAGAGGTACCCGTCGGTCAGTCGGTTTGCTTTGAAGAAACGCTGTCTTTACGTCACGAAGATAACCAGACCAGCGTCGAGAGGCGATCAGCTGGAGCACCACGTTCAAGCTTGCCGAAGACGGGGTAGGAGCTGAGCGTTCGATCTGATGGATAAATGGGTCCTTCCATCCGATGACGCACCAGCGGCTCTTTGGACTTGTGTGGTCCTCCGAAAGTTCAAGAGGTTGCAGATCACCACCTTCTGTAGCTGCCTTCCGAGCCTGATCCAACTCTTGAGGGCTTATCCCAGCAGGCTTGAAGCGGTCCACAAATCGCGACTCGAGGATCGCTTCAGGATGCAGTCGGCGGAATTCCTCCGACTCCTTGACACTGAGCACTCGGACGGCCTTGTTGTCCAATAAGGACTGGAACTCCTTAGCTCGAGACTTTCGGAACAGTTCCTTCTCCGGACCTTGAAGCTTGGCGAACTCAACTTGACCAAAAGAGGACTTCGCCTTGCCCACATACATGCAGCGGTCCTTCACACTATAACTCGCCTCGGCAGCATCAACCTGGAAGTAGGTCTTTGGGCTGAGTGGCTTGAGAATTGAGCGGCCGCTGGTGAGCTGTGTGGACCATTGTGGTCCTCCCACGGTCCAGAAGTTATTGGAAGTTGCATCCGACGCTGCATCAAAGTCCATCACGTTCAGGTAGTTTGAGGGGCCGCCCTCCAAGTGCTTCTCGAAGTAGGGCTGCGATCGCGCTGATCCGTCACGACCCGGTGGATGAGGCCCAAACCACATAGTCCCGGATGTTGCCTCATCGACTCGAACCGATCTGCGGTCGTCTGGGGTTTCCTCAGTAGCCTCTGGGAGTCCTGGTTCAACCATCGCACTCGGAACCTCCGTGACAACACTCTGACGTCTGCTTTCTTGAGGGACGGAAGGAGTGGGAGCAACTGAGGGTTCTTCTCCCGCTGTAGTAGTCCCTCCGAGCGATGGTGTACCTGGTTCAGGAGGTTCTGGAGGATCAGCTAGGTCTTCAGGAAGTTCAAGGTCCCGGTCTAGGTCCAGCAGCGCCTCCAGGTCCTCGTCATCGGCGGCAGTGGGGCCGCCCTCGTCCGTGATGTCCTGGAAGGAAACCTGCCGACCATCTCGTAGCTGCTTCACCAAATCCTTATGCAAATCGAGCATCAGGGAGGCGCCTAAATCCTCTTCGTCGGCCGCTGGACGGATCTGTTCAGCTGAAGCCTTCCAGAGGCGTCCTCTAACATTCACCCACCATGAGGTGCCCCCTGGGACCTGGGCAATTAAGGATCCCGGTCCTGTCCAACCATGCCGACTGTCGGAACGTCTCCAGATGTACACCCATTGGCCCGGATGGAGCTTGTATGAGTGAACGTCCGTGCCACGGGTTTGTACTCGCTTGGCTCGGTGCACAGCTGCAGTGTCGTCTTTCTTCAACCAGGCCTGGCGAGCAGCTGAGCGAATGTCCCAAGTTCGTTGAACGGCATCTCCTGCTGATCCCATCAACAACTCCTGATTTAGTCTATCATCAGCCAGTAAGGATGCGGGCATTCGAATCGATCGCCCGAAAACTCTTTGATCTGGCGTGAACCCGTGCCGGTCATACATGGAGTTATAGGCGGACACCACATGAGCAAGCACCATGTCCAACTCCTCCTCGTGGGCCGAAATGTCCTTGATGGTCAGGAGAATCTTGCCCTTCAATGTTTGGACAGTGCGTTCCGCCTTCCCGTTCTGCCACGGGCTGGCGCCGTCAGTGTAGTGGATCGCCGCCCCGAGCTGAGACATGTGCTCCTGGAACTGGGATCCCATGAACTCCGGTCCTTGGTCACATAGGATGAGCTCGGGGACTCCAAAAGGTTGTATCCACGTCCGGCACAGCTCCTGGCGGACCGTAGCGGCCTTGGCATCTCGACACCTAGCCACCTGAACATACCCCGTGCCATGATCGACGCAAACGAGGAAGATTTTCTCCGAGCCGAACAGGTTCATATAGAACAGGTCGACCGCCATAATGGCATTGAAGCTCAGCGTCTTTGCCAGGTGGGCGGGTCTCGCAGGAAGAGGTTTGCGAGAGGCTTCACACAGTGGACACGAGAAGTACTCGCGAACCCACTGTAGCACATCATCCCTTACACCCGCGTGACTCAATGCTCGAAGGAACACATCTTTGGCAGGGTGATTCAGGTTCCGATGCACCTTGAACAGCTCTCTACGCAAATGAGGATGCAAAGAGAACTTTCCGAACTCGTCGTGCTTGCGAAAATCATCTACTTGACGCAAGGCTTCTGCTACCTTGGTGGATTCCGTGACTGGCCGCAAGTTTCGCCGCACCTCCTCCAAGGCTTCATCGGCTTCCACGGCATCCTCTTCATCAGCTGGTCGCGCCTCGTCCTCCGTTCTGGCCGTTGGAAAGGCTCTGCAGAATTGGTTCTGGAACCTCGATTTTGGCCAGGAAGTCAATGACGAAGTGGCCGAAGTCGCTGACGAAATCCCACACCCCCGAAAAGAAGGAGCAGAACCAATTTGCTGAGAATGTTCAAAGGCCAAGAAGGTGCGGGAGGCCGTGAGGAGGCCCTCGAAGGAGTTCCGAACCTGCGCAACCAAACGGCGGACCACCTGGATATTCGCATGGTCGGAGGCATCAAAGCTGCGTGGATGACACAACATGTGAAGAAAGGCCATCACCGTAGAGTCCAAGGCCTCCAAATCAGCCGTGTCGGGCCACGCTTGCTTGGACCACTGAAGTCCATCGAAGATGCGGAAAAGTGTTTTGTCGTTGACGACAATGGCAGTCCGGAAATTTCCCGCTGCTAGCTCTACCAGTGAAGAGCACGACAGCTGTTGTTGTATGCTCCTCGCAGCCCGACGGTCACATAGAAGACAGAAAAGGCCACCCTGGGTGTCCTGCTGCTGAGCCGCCGCCATCAACGTCTGTCTGGTAGAACTCTCGATGCGGCCTGCAATGAATGCCGGGCGCCAGTCAGCAATGGTCTTCAGGACGCGGGCTCGCTCAGAACCGTGGTAAAAGGACCATGCATACAGAAAGCTGATGACACGGGTGCCGAAATGGCCTTGACCTTCGCTGATCCCATCCAAGAGACGACTTGGTGCCGCTTCGGACACCGCCGTGGATAGAACTCTATGGCGTTCTCTCAGCACAGCGCCAGGTTGTGGTTGATGTGGTTGTCTGGATTCGAAGTTCTTCTGTTGGATCCTGAAGGCACTTCTGCGACTCAATGCACCTGGTTGTGGTTGATGAGGTCGTTTGGATTCTGAGGTCTTCTGTGGGAACACTGTAGTTGCGGTAGTTGAAGAGGCATCGGTTCCATTGGGGCTGTTGTTCTGGGCCTGCTGCATCATGTGATCAGTCGTAGTAGGGGCTCCAGTTGTTTCCGGTGCCTTTGCTGTTCCCACCAGTGAGTCCAAACTTTCGATGACAAAATTCCTCGCAGGCTTCGGCAAAGTGCACGGCCTGCCCAAAGAGCCAGATATCTCGTACTCGAAGGTCTCATCTGGCATCTGAAAAAGGACAAAATTGTAGGACTCTACATCACCGCCGCCTTGTACATAGCCAGCCTCCAGCCGACGAAAAGGCAGACTCGAAGTTGCCGAGGATGCCATCGGCGGTGTAGTCCCAAAAGAAGAAAGCAAGACAGCGAGGCCACAGGCTATGCCATAACCTCGCTTGGCGAAAGTCTGCTGCACATGGAGTGGAGCGCTCTTGAGCATGGAGAAAACAGAACCCTCCAAGGATGGCTCTTTCGTGGTGCTAGCGTGGTTGTTCGTGGTGCTAACGTGTTCGACCTTGCCCTCACTGAGGATCACAGCTCGTCGTTGTCCAGCGTCACCATGCTGAACGATCCCGGGGTCATGTCCTTGTCCCGGTCGTCCTCGCTCGGATTCTCGTGGATCGCGAAGACCTCCGGACCTCGTGGAGTTAGGCCCGATTGCCGGCGACGGCTGGGATCTTGAATGGGGTGCACTCCTGCCGGAAGGCTCCTTGAGCGGCGACTTGCCTCGTCCGGCTGCATGGATCCTTGGGTCGGCTCGTAGTCCGCCCACTCTTGCGGTCGGTGACGCTGAGCTTGCAAGGCTTTCACATCTACCTTGTCCAGCGTGCGAGTGCGACCTTCCGAGATCGCCACCGCCAGATTGAGGTCCGAAGCTGACATGCTTCCTTGGCTCCTTTCCACCGGCGCAAACTGGTAATCGGGATCCATCTGGCTCATCTCCTCGTGCTTCTCCTGAGTCGTCACGGACTTTAGGAGGTTCTGGTAGGAGTCCACGTTCTTCATCCTTGTTGTTGCTCTCCCTGATCGGGTAATCGGTGGCTCCGGCGCGGATGTCCTTCTCGGGAGAGGAGCTCGAGCTTGTTCGAGAGTCAGGCTTGCCAGGTTCGGATGCGACTTGGGAGGCGGCAGCATGCTCGGCGGGTTCGTTGATCGAAAGGACGGCCGAGTCACCGTGGGTGGAGGTCGAGTCCCCGGCACCGTCTCGGACTCCAGCCTCTCCCACCTGCTGCCACACTTGAGACAAGCCCACCAATGTTTTGCTTGGTTCCCTCGCATTCGCAAGTCCTGCTCCTCGTGTCGGCAGTGCTCTGGTTCCAATGTCCACTTGGTCTGGGCTTGGCTTCGAGAAAGCTGGGCCCCCAGTCCTTGTCGCACCAATGTCTGCTTCTTGGTTCCCGCCTTGGCCTTCGCTTTTGGTACCGTCATAGAAGAAGAAGCCGCATCCGAAGCTTCGCAGGCGTCCAAGAGCAGACTGTCCACCACCAGCTGCTGGCGAACAGTAGCGATCATCCGGACCATGATCAAGACCAACCGTCCCCACATTTTCTCGCACCATGCTGATCCGCGTCGTCTCGTTGAGGTCTCTGGTTGGAACCGCTCTCCTTCTCCGTGCACAAGCGAACGGATGCGCTGCTGCATGATTGGAAACACGAGCGGTAGCTGGCCTGAGTCGATCTCGGGCCCAATTCACGAAGAACACAGTCTTCTGAGGCAAACGTCGGGCTCCACAGGCTAAGTGCATGAAAAGCTGGCTCCGCTTGTGTCGCAAGGCATCCCACGGAGAACTCGAAACTGGCCGAACAGCATGGACATGAGCATGATCACGAGCAGCAGCACCACCCCCCAAAACCGAAGGAGAAAGGAAAACACCCTCAAGATCATGCTCGACTGTGGAGGTCTGGGCTTGATCAGCGGCATCCGACATGTCAAACACTGGAGGGCGCACCTGGTCCTTGTCGTTGCCAGCCGCGATAGGCAGAGACGCCTGGCGCAAAGAAGGAGCAGAAGGAGCCGAAGCCGAGGAATTCTGCTGAAAAATCACCGATCCTGTCCATGCAGACTCCAGCTCACGTGGACCTAAGGTATGACACCAGACATCGTTGATGATATACGGGTTAGTGTCTGGGGCAGCATCAAGATAGGTCACCCGGCTAGAGTCCAACTGGTTGGTAATTGACAAGGGAAAACACTCCGAAGGCACCACAAGACTTTTCCTCGGACCCTCCAGCCACGCACATTGCTCAAACGTCCCATCCGAATAGCGAAGCCAAACAGCAACCCCCTTGGTCTGACCCAGTGGAGCACTGCGGGTCTGAGGCTTCAAAGGACGAGGTAGCTGAAAGGGGTCGCGGCCATTGACCATCAGTTCCTTGGGCAGCGACCATTTTCCGTCGAACTCGACCACAGACACTGCACGATGGCCTGAGGGTAGCCGATGCATTGGCGAGGAATTGCCTTGACGAGTCCTGACCTCGGCAGCGTCGTAGTCAATGACCATGCCGACCAGCTCCTGAAAGGAGACCGGGATGAGGAACGGTGTCTCGAAACCATCTCGGTCCTCCACTTCGGTAATGCGAAGAAGTCCGTTGTTCTTCACAATGCCGACCGGAACGTCCCAAACCCGAGCCACCGTAGCTGAACCGCCAATGCCCGCACAAGCTCCCGAAGGACCTCGAACTGGTTGAGGTTGTAAACCTTGCTGCGCCAAAGCGGTCTGTAGTCGCTGAAAAGCACCACTCCCAATCACAGCATCCTCGGCGGCACTGTCCACGAGGCCCTCACCGGATGCGGTCCTAATGCCCGCATACACTGCAATCGTCTTCGCAGTGCCTGACGTCATGAAGGACCTGCTGTAATTGCTGGGATTGGGACCTTGGCTCACAACAAAGCTTGTGCGACTCGGCTGAGCAGGGGTGGCGGCAGCAGGTGTGGGGCAATCTCGACTGAAGTGGCCCAACTCCCCGCATGAATAACATCTCGTGCGGGCCAGCAAGTCATCAGCCGAGCCCTTCATGGACCCCTTTCTTTGGCTGCCTTTTCCGCGGCCTTTGTCACCCTTGGACTTCGAGCCCTGCTTGCCAAAACCACGGCCTTTGCCTTTCCCCCGTCCTTTTGCATCCGGACGGAAAAACTGCCTGCCCTTTCGCCTAGCTTGAAGTTCTCGGCGCACGTCCTGGTAGGCAGGAAAGGCACTACTGGTGTTGGGCTCGACGTTCCACTCCTGGGCCAGTTGGTTGTAGGCGTCATTGAACGCCCAAATATACACAGCTTCGTCCTCGTCATACTCACGATCTGCCTCGAAGTACAAGAGCGGTTCGCCGTTCTCGTCCAAGAGCTCGGCCTCGTCCTCTTCGTAAGGCTGCCAATCTTCAGGAAGGTAGGGTTCCTCGACACCGGCGCTCGGCTGCTCCTCCTCGCCCTGGTCCTCGGTCTGCCAATAAGTGCTTCCTCCCAGGGTAACTGAAGCCATCGTTGATGAGGTCATTGGCTTCAGCAGTGCGTCAGGTCGGTCTAACGGCCTCAAGGCGGCCGCTACCTCCTCGAAGCTCAGGAGCGCGTTGTATCGGATTGCTATGGTTTCGCGCTGTTGTTCGCTGAGATTCGCATGCTTCAACAGTATCCGACCAGCAAGCTTTGGTGGAAGAGCCTCGCCCGTCAAGTTCTCGATTTCTTGTTTTGCGAGCTCTTTTGCCGCGATGTAATTCGAGAAGGATTCATTCCTAGAGCGATCGACACCATAAAAGAACATGTCTATGGCCGCAGGGCCAGCAGCGTCCAAATATGGCTTGAATTTCTCCAAAACCGCTGAGAGAATGGCACCGTAGCCCCGTTCAGACAAGATCACTTCCATAGCGATTCCCTCTGCGATACGTCGCGGAACACTGCCCTCGCTCAGAGCCTGGAACAGCTTGATTCCCCAACGTTGTCGAGGGACATGGTTGTCAATCTCCCAAAAGGAAAGTTGCCTCAGCCAAGCACGAAGTGTCGAAACGTTTCCGGACCACGACGGCATAGCTTTCTTTTCGCCAGAAACTGCCATAGTCAGGGCTTTCACGATAGCATCACTAGTCTCCATGCGAGCTTCCGAGCCGGCCGAAGGGGCCTGCTTTCCCAAAAGCTCAAAGGCACTCTGCACACCAGGCCTTGAAGTGGCATCGCCTGGGGCAGTCCTGCTTCCTTGCAAAACGCCAGCCATGGAACCCGCGATATTCACCGAGGGTCCTTGGCTGGAGCCAGCCGAAAGACCAGGAGCACATGCATTCGCAGTGGAGATCCCGGCAGGGGCTGGCGTCCTCAAAAGCGGTGTTGCCACAGGAGGTGGCTGCATCCCAGTGTTTCGTATTGGGCTCAAAGGTACATTATCAGGTCTCGCACTTGCCACACCCGCAGAACCAGTAGCATAAGCCAGAGGCCCCGCAGGAAGGTCAGGTGTCCCCCATCCGTAGCCCTTTCCTTGCCAGGTCTGCATAAAGGTGCCTGGCGGGCCGTTCATAACGAATGGGAGCTGGAGCGACTGGGCTCCGCTGCCACTGTAGGGCTAGCGGAAATAGTAGGAATGCAGCTGAATCACGGAACTCTCTGACAATCACACATCCATGGCAACACGGATCTTTTCTCTACGCGCACACAGTGACTCAAGGCCTAAACGCAGCGGCACACACAGCTCGTGAGGAAACCTGCTCAGTTCCAACTAAGCATTAACTGCTTCACAAATGGGTATATAATCGCTATATTAAGGGTATATACCTCGGGGCCCTTATTAAGCATCCCTCCTTTTACTCTCGGACACTACAAACCCTCGAGCACCCATAACCCGGTAAACTGCTGAAGCGGTACCAGACCGCACCCTTGTCCTTTTAGAAATAATAGACAGAGCCCCATACCTATATCCCTTAGTAGGAATTATTTAAGAAGGTCTACCAGCCGGTCTGTTTATTCTTTTGGGGGAACCATGAAAAAGGACAAGGCTGGAGTACCGGACTCGTAGGGTCCTCTACACCCGAGCCTAACCCCTAGCCCACAACCCAAAACCCCAAATCCCAAACCCAAAACCCAAGATTCAAAATCCAAAAACAAGAACCCAAAACCCTCAACCCGGAACCCCTAAACCAAGTGCCTCCCAATGCTCCCCCGTCGGTGACGCCGAGAGCTCGCTTAGGTCGAAGATATGAAAGCGACGGCGCTGCTCCAGCCCTTTATCCTTGGTTCGTGCTAAACCCTAAACCCTAAACCCTAAACCGAGGGCTCAGGGTGTAGCGCTATGCGATAACCTGGTTTCAGGATGTTGCTGGGCTATGTCAAGTGCGACATTCCATCGGAAATAGAGGGGAACCAGAAGAGGATATCACTACCATATAGTGTAGGAAATGCCCAAAAGATCACTCTAAGCTTCTGGAGTTCTCTGCCCTATGAACATATCTGCGAACCCCCTTAAACCCTAAACCCTAAACCCCTAAACCCTAAACCGTGGTTCTACAGTACGAGCCGGGCCCTACAAAACACTCAAGCCCTCTAAGCCCCCGAACCCAAGCATCAGAGTCAAATCGTCCCGGAACCCTTGAAATCACGGTCTCCATCTTAGTTCCTAGTCGCGGCTAGGCTGCCTTTTGGTTAGGACTAACAGTAATGAATCCAGCCAGGTACATTTCAAGAGTGTAGGTACACCCTAAACCTTAATCCCTGAACCCTAAACTTCAAACCTTAAAATTCCGAACCCTCAACCCTTAACCGATACCCTCAACCGCATGTGAAGGCCTTATGCCGGCTTTTACCAGCCGGGGCTCACTGACGAGAAACAGCATCCCAGTAGAGAGAGCAACAAAGCACGTCTTCTTCACCTTCTTGTTGAGGTCATAGGGTGTGTTTGAGGGTTTAGGGTTTCGGGGAAGGTCATAGGGTTAGTTTTAGGGCTTCAGGTTAACTAAGAGTCTAGGGTTTCGGGGTATTTTGTGGGTTTAGGGCCATTTTGGTTTCAGGGTTCAGGTTTAGAGGCTTAGAGACGTCGGGCTGAAGGCTAAAAATATGCATCTGTCAGAGCTACGTTCAAAGGAACCTACCATGGGCTCTTCCCCAGGTCTGAACCGTTTCAGGTTTATAGGGTGAAGTAAGGTTTACGGCCTGTTTTGCCCTAAATCACAGACCCTAAAGTTTAGGGTTGAAGGTTCCCAAAGTTTAGGGTTGAAGGTTTAGGGTTGAGTGTTATAAGGTTTTGGGTAAAAGGTGGCAGCGGTTCACTGCTTCGGGGCCAGCGAATGTCCCAGGCTCAGGGCAAAACCCAATCCATAAACCCTCTTCCCTGGAGGCAGTAACCCGAACCTGTCTGGTGCTTAGGAGGGAAGGGGGGAATGGATCCCAAAAGTACTCCCTGTATAATCCCCTGGAGTAGGCCCCATAATCCATTCCCCCATTTCCCTACTAAGAACCGACCTGAAACCCTTCAGCCGTATGCACCAAAAGTACGAAGCCCCCAGACTCGCAGACCTTACGCCTCATCTGGGCCCCCTTTGACCAACAATTTTGGGTTTAGGGTTCAGGGATGTTCAGGATCCCAAATCCTACACCCGAAGACCCCTCAGCCCTAAACCACGAAACCTCAAACGTCTAAACATCCAGGAGTGGTCCTCTACACTAGGATCCCTGTTGGGGTCCGTTCCTTACTATTTCGGAGGCCGAAAAGATCTAAGTTAGGAACCACGCCTATGGAGACCGTTGAAAACTCTACCAAGCCTTGTGAATTTTGAATCCCTAGAAGCCCTCCAAAAATTCCTAAACCCCACATGAATCCTAAACCCTAAATCCTAAACCATCATAAATCCGTCTCCCCTGAAGCTTGAGGCTAAAGACGCGACCACCTCAACAAGCCCATCTCTCCAACCCTTCCGCCCCATGTTGAATCGGGTGGAGGGTTCAGTTTTTAAAGCGGATCGGATTCTTTTATATCTCGAGAACCCCGGGTTGAGTCTCGCAGTCTGGGGTTTTCGGGCCGAAGCTTTGGTAATAGTCGAAAGGCTCTATGCTCTATAACATGTAAACTTTTAGGGTGCTGGCTCTTCGGGTTTAGGCTTGAGTGCGGTCTGCCTTCAGCCGGGGATACCAAAATCCGGTAGGGCAATCACGGATTCCTGGAATAAGTTACGGCGGTCTGTAGAAGTAGCTGTATCTACTAAACCCTAACCCTAGACCGAAGTCTTTACAAGGGTTTAAGGCTTAATAAGCCGAAGTCTTTACAAGGGTTTAAGGCTTAATAAGGGTACCCTTTTTCCTACTGTTACTATTCGGTTTTACTAAGGGGGCCCTAAAATACAAAGGGCAAAAGGGTACTACTTGGGCACGGCCCCTATACAGTAAGAGTCTATGATAGGGCTACTATTAAGGTCCTACTATACCTACATTATGAATATTATTCAACTATTACTGAGTGGGGGCCGTACCCAAGGTACTGAGGGACCTAGAAGGCCGAGGCTTTGATAGTAAAAAGCCTTTGCCTTGACGGTGCGGTCAAACTCTAACGCTAACGTCAACCTGAAACCAAAAAAAAACCTAAACCCTAAACCCCTAAACCCTAAACCCTAAACCCTAAAACCCTAAACCCTAAACCCTGAAGTCCGAAGCCCTAGAACCGAGTTCAAAACTGAATAGTCCTGAGTCGCTAAAGCCGAAACTCTGAACCCATAACACTCACTAAACCCTAGTTACCTCCTACTCCAAAAGCCCCAAACTCTAAACCCCAAACCCTGGACCCTTGGCCCTAAACCCCCATTATACTAAATATAGAAAAAGGAACCCCCACAATAGTATTGGTATTGATTGATTAAGGCCCAGCACCCCAAACTCTCACCCAAAGCCCCTCGAAACTGCCACAGACCCCGACCTGCGGTAACGCCGGGAGGACCGTGACCACAGCGGCAAGAACCTGTCCAGCGACTTCTCTTCTTCCTATTTTAAAAGTTGTAGTGATAATCATAACAAAGAGACCATTATCATAACCATAATCGTAGTGAAGTTCGTAATGATACTTGCAAGAGGTGACAAGGATAAGAATCATCACAAAAAACGACACGACGACGACAATGACAACGACAGGCACAACCACTACAACAACGACAACAAAAAAACAGCAGCAGCAGCAGCAGCAGCCGCCGCCAGCACCACCACCACCACCACCAGCAACAACAATAAGAACAGTATTTAGAATCATAGCGGCAAGAAGAACAGTAATGGTAGTAACAGTAATTGCCAGAAAACAGCTCGAATGATAAGCACACTGACTGGTAACAATCGTGCTAATCATAACAATATGCACCATACGAAGAAATTCAACAGCATATAAGTGCAACTCAGAATGGTAAGCATATTGATAGCAATCATCTTAGTCATGACCATATGCATCACAAGAAGAAAGTAAACAACATATAGAACATGAGCGTAATATGGATATAAGCGTGTATATCTATACATACTGATACACATACAGATATGGTGAATACTAGTAACGTGACTATGAGCATTAGCATCAGCATTCGGGTTAGCATTGGTATTCGTAGTAGCAGTAGCAGCAGCAGTAGCAGCAGTAGACTTAGCAGTAGCCTGAGCAGTCGCAGTGGCCGTAGCCGAAGAAGTAGCAGCAGCAGCAGCAGCCGCAGCAGCAGCCGTAGCAGCAGCCGTAGCAGCAGCCGTAGCAGCAGCCGTAGCAGCAGCCGTAGCAGCAGCCGTAGCAGCAGCCGTAGCAGCAGCCGTACCAGCAGCCGTAGCAGTACCATTAGCAGCAGCAGCAGTAGCAGTAGCAGTAGCCGTAGCAGTACCATTAGCAGCAGCATTCATTCACCACGCAGCGAAGTGTCCGAGTTCGCCTAGCGAGCAGACAGCAACCGGGTGTTCCGGTGGCTGGAACCTCTTTTGGGTTCTGGAGGGCAGTGCCAGCTCCATCGACTAAGACTACACTTGCTCAGCATCAGGCACCAGGAGGTAGTACCTGACGTAGCCACACTATATATATGTTGTCATCGTGTTCTGTACTGACTGGCTTTGCGTTGCAGGAGTCATCAGTGATCCACCACTTTTCTGCTCCAAACAGCGGTTGTCCTCGTAAGATAGTTCTGTAATGCCCCATATCAGGAGTGGCCCCGTAGTGAAGCTGTACAGCGACGACCTGGTAGTGGACATAGCGAACTTGCATTGTGTGCAGACCTGTAAAGAGTGGCATACGGACTGTAGTCGAGGCCACGACCAGTGGTCTGGTGTCTCTGCGCATGACTCCCTCGGCATTTGTGAAGCGTTGGAGCTGTATACAGAGCATGGGAGACGGATTCAGCAGTGCATAGCGAGCTGTAACCTGAGCACTCCACCCATCAATGGCTGCTTGGAGCTCCAGACTTGGACCTACCGGCAGCGCAATCGGAATGGGAGCTTGGGTAGGCCCCTTGTCAAGAGTGGCAATACCTCCAGGTACAAAGTTTCGGGCCTCCCAGCCACCATTGAACCCACTATGCGAGAACCTGGGTAGAAGATATTGCAGCAGTTCAGCTGCATCGTGCTGACGATGCACAGAAGGCCAAGCTTGCAGCAGCATGAGCCACGGTACCGAGTGGAGTACCTGAATGGGGCAATTGGGCGAATCAGTGATTGGTGGGCACAGCATGGTAAGAGCCTGCGGTGGAGGCGAGATGTAGGCATCATGTAGCCTAGCCTGAAGGATTGTCCACAGAAGGGCATAGATGGTAGAGTGTAGGTAGCACAAATTCGATGGATTGTGGAAAATCAATCGAAGGACAGCCTTGAGACTAGGGCGCACACTCAGTATGGCATCTGATGTTGCCACACTTCCTGGACCAGGGTGTCGTAGTTCGGCCGATCGCGGCGAAGCCTGCAGCCCAGGGTGTGCCACGATGCCTGGCCGATCCACTGGTTCAGCGTGCTCCACATGGCTCCTCCCTCTGGGCGAAGGGACATGCAGATCTGGAACTGAATCCAGTCGGAGGTCACCTCCGTGGTGAGCTTCCTCATGGACTTGAACCTCACCAGGGTCTCTTCCGTAACAGCCTTCCTCATCTGAACCAGTTGGGCCAGCAGATCTTCCGCCGGTATTGGCCTCACTGAGTTGTCGACTTCCAGACATTGTTTGGTAGGATTCCATGTAAGATGTTTCCAATGTTTCTGATCGTCGATCCAGTTCAGGTTCTTGGCTTTGGCGAGAGCATCCTCGTCCGCAATCATGTTGGTCAACCTCTGGTGTAAGGTGATGAGCAGCTGCTTGAAGAGCATGAGTTTGAGGGAGTAAGTAATCTTCTCGGGTTCTTCCTCTTTCATCTTCCTCCACTTCTCCGCTGCTTCGCAGAGAACCGGTACCATCCCTTCTGGCCCTGATCGTACAAAGAGGTAGAGGACCAGATCCTGACGGATGGCTGAGATGATTTGCTCCTGACGAAGGACCAGCTGGGATAGTCGATTCATCCTGTACTCCATCCAGTCTGGATCGTGATTTCCCAGTGGCTGCAGGTCCTGGGTCTGTGTCCAGGGATTGGGTGGATGGCTTCCGAAACCATTTGTGTAGCCCGTGACCTGGTTGGCACTGGATGGACTTGGTAGGCCCTGCTTTCCCTTGCCTTTGCCCTTGGTACCCTTGCCCTTGCCTTTGTTCCGGTCCTGCGGAGCCAGACGCTGCCTCTTGGACTGCTCGGTTTGATGCAGCACATCTCGTCGTGGTTCCTGTTCCCGTTTGACCGGACCAGCATGGGCCCAAAATTGCTTCTCCTGTTCGTCCAGCTCCATGGGATCCGCGCAGAGTGTCATGGTGCACTGCTAGAAAGGCGCAAATATGCAAAACATGACACTGCTTCCAATGACGATCTTTGTTGATATTTCGCTGATGACAGTATCGACATGGTACAACAGTATGTCGGCGGAAACCAGTAAGAAGCTTGAGAGTCGCAGGTTGGCATTCTTTCCACTCTGGATGCTGCATGGTGAGATGATACTTGATGCTGGTAGGGGTGGCTAGCCACTGGTAACACAGCGGGCAGTGGTGCTGGAGGTACGAGTAGGTCTCCGGTTTCACAAGGAGGTCAGTCCACCTGCGGGCACTTAGTGTCTCAAGCACATGAGATTGCTGATATAGAGGAGCAGCCTCGTGGCTCGGCGAAGTGGAGCTATCCTGCAGGGGAGCATCCAAGACAGGGGGTTCAGGTATATCGACAGGAGCAGGCGGGGGCAAAGCAGCCTGATCGTTTGACAGGATGTGAGTCTCCGGAGGCAGATCCTGGGGTGGCAGAGTAACCGGGTCAGGGACTGGTACGGGATCAGAGTCATCAGAACGCGGAGCCAAGGGTGGGGCAGCAGCAGGAGGTTGGGTGGCAAGTCTACGAAGTACCTGACACCGATTGCGTTTAATGTGCTTAACGAGGCCATCCCATTGTCGAAAGGGATGGGCACAGTGTCTGCACGTTGGGAGTCCTTCTGTTCCATGTGCATACCTGTCAAAAGGCACCGAGACAGCAGCAGGTGTTTTGAGGCCGTGCCACTTAGCCTCGTGAGAGCGGAGGAGCCGAAAGGAGGTAAAGACCCGATGACATTCCTGGCACTGATGTACAGCAGGATCTGTGATGCCTTCCTTGTCCCCAAGAGGGACCTGCCATTGGCGTTGCACTTGGAGGTGAAGTGTAGCGGCAGTGTCTCGAGCTGATTCCACCTGGGCTTGGGTCACGAAGCTCGTCTCAGTGCTCAGGCGAGTCAGGCTACGATGCAAGGCAGCGGCTTCCCTCTGCAGGTGCTCCAAAATGGTGGACAAAGAGCATCTGTGTAGAAGGTCCTGTGTGGATTCTTTCTGAAGATGTGCAAAGGACCGTGTGATGGCTCGAACCTGCTTGGTCATCATGTGCTGCATTCGCTGTATGTCCTTGGCACCTGGGTTAGATGCTGCGATACCATAGAGCAGCGTGGGAAGCACTGTGGATTTCCATAGACTGAGACGATGCGTCTGAGCAAGATGCCTGGTGGAGCACAGTACACCACGGAGTCTTTGCCAGGCCTGATTCGCAGCCTGCAGCCGATAGGTGACTGCTTGTTTGGCCTGTGAATGGTAGGAGATACGTATGCCTAAGTACGTGTGATGGTCACGCAATGGAATTTCATACACTGTTCCCCGCGGACTGCGAAAACGTAGGAGATCCCCCTCGGGTTTGGGTATGAGGTGTCGGCGCAGCCAGCCTCGGATGAAACTGCCCTTGTGTCTCAGTAGCAATGCTGATTTGGCCGAGTTGATGACCATACCATGGGCCGCAAGGGCATCGAGGATCTTACTAAAGCGATACACCATGTCGTCCAGCTCACGAGTGTTCTGCACAGTATCCTTGAGGTGTATATCATCAGCATAAATCGTGGAGCATTGCTCTAGCCAAGGGGCTGTGAGAAGCGGGTCCCCCTCAGCAAGAATCTCACGATATATCTGTGCTAGAGCGAGTGTCCAGAGCAACGGAGCCAGTTTACACCCTTGTCTAAGTCCTCTTTGGGCCTCCACCTTGGCAGTGTGCCCAAGGTGAGTAAGGACATAGGAGATTTCAGAGTGCCAGGACATGATTTGGTGTCTGAGCTCAGCCGGAACTTCGGACGCTAGTAGAGCCTTGTCCAGCAGGCGCCAGTCCATGAGGTCAAAAGCACTGGAAAGGTCCAGCGACAGTTGTGCACCTGCAAAGTGTGGGCAGGGTTTCGGCTGTTGTGCGTGACGATCAACAACCGTAGGTGTTGAAATCGAGCAGCGATCCTGAACATATTTGCAGTGTGCAGCGACCCGATGTATGGCTTGGGCAGCATTGCGACCTGGCAGATATGCAAATTGTGCCTGGTCTGCAAGGAATCTCTCGGCGTAGGGGCGCAATTTCGCCTGCAGTATGGAAGCATATGCACGGCCACTGGATTCAGTTAGCCCTATAGGTCTGAGATTCTTTGGTGAAAGTGGTCGCGGAATCTTGGGAACAAGAGTCAACCATGCGCTTCTCCAAAGCTCTGGTATTTGAGGCCATTGCCGGCACCATTGACACAAGAGAGGCGCAACGAGGTCCGAGGTTAGCCTCCATAGAGAGTTTGTGGCTAAGTTCGGAGGTGTAGCTTTATGCGGTGACAATTGCGAAAGCGCCAGGGTCATTTCGGCCTCCGTGACTTCAATGTGAATGGGCTGTCGCTGGGGGCCCTGTATGCTGCCATCCTCGTCCGCAGCATACAGTTTGCGATAGTGCGTTTCCAACTGTTTTAGCTGGGTCTTGGGATCCTGCAGATGTCCGCCAGAGTCTCGCAGTTGAACCTTCGGCTTGGAGGATTTGGGAGCTAAGGTACGGATGCCAGCATATAGCTTGCGAGAGTCGCCTGAGCTGGCAGCAGTCTGGAGTTCCTGTAGCCTGCCATGGAACCAGTGCTTTTTGGCTTCTTTCCCGGCACGACGAAAGGCCTTGTGTGCCGTCTTGAAGTGATGGTAGCACCTGGAAACATAGAGCGGATTATGCTGAGCTTGAGCTTTGGCTGTCTTCCAGACTCGGTAGGCCTGCCACATGGAGCGAATACCATCCTGCATAGGCGGTGTTTGCCATAGGGCCAGTCGATGCTGTCCTGCGGGTGGCGGGAAGAATTGGGAGGCACAGTGGATCAGGGTGTCATGCAATTGCCCAAGATCATGAACCCCTGGTAGGGATGCCTGGACAGCAGAGCGTAGACTTTGAACTCTCGGGTCCCAGGTGGAGCGGCAAACCTGAATCAGGCCCCAATGGTCCCACGCCCGTTGTGGTGCCACCGATTTGTTGAGGGTGTGGAAACGCTGAAGCGGGATGCTGGCCTTCAGTGGCAGGTGATACCCACCAAGTCTCCAGGCAGCCAATCCCAGGCGGAGCGGTCTCGCCTGCCTAGCACGATCATCCGCTTGGCTGGTACGCATGATGATATGATCGATAAGGCTAGCACCTTTGTTGTGATGGTATGTAGGGCCAGCCGCCTTGCACCACGAGTTGAGGTGTAAGAGGGAAAAGTCCTCTACCAGGTGCTGCAACCTTGCCTGATCTGGCGGATGTGTGCTCGTGCTGGTGCCTGAACAGATCCTGGTGCCGGCTGCAGCACACGGCTTGATCTGAGTATTAAAATCTCCAAGCATGATCACTGTGTTTCGGGCAGGCAGAGCTGCCAGGATCTTGCCAATGCACTCCCAGACAGCTAAACGTATGGTTTTCGAGGATTGCAGTGCGAGTGGATGAGAGTTGTGCGGCTTTTGATAGATGTGCAGCAGGTCAACTGCCCATTTGTCGTGTAGTATCCTCAAGTGTTGCACCCTGCCCGGTTGAGGGTCGGCGTAAACAATTCTGCAGTTGCGGGTGGCATTCTTATTGAGAAGAATCAGGAGCCCAGCAGATTTGTTGTCTGTGGTTGGGGAGGTATACACGTCCCAGGTAGCAGTGGGAAATGTTGGCGCCACCTTGTCCGTCCAATGGGTTTCTTGGACACACACGATTTGGGGTCGTTCGTCAGGTGGCATGTTTTCAAGTGTCAGCAAGAATTCCTGCCACAGGGCCTGGGACAAGCCTCCAGCATTCCATGAGAGGAACAGCAGGCGTCCCTGGGAGACTTTCAGAGCGGCCTGCTGCATGCGACGCTCAGCCTGAGGGGCAGGTCGATGGCCCCGATAGCCCTTGCAGAGCTGTTGCAGGGTACAGACACGACCTCGATAAATCGTATGCTGGGCCTCGTCCTGTGCAGCACGACGTAGGGCACGTTTGTAGGATCTCTTCCTGGCAAATGTGTGCGCATTTGTATGGACGGTGGCCTGATTGAGGGTCGCTGAGTGATGTGCAACTGTAGAATGCAGGGGGTGTGCAGATGGCACTCCCCAGATCGACCTTGGTAGTGCAAGCAAAGTCGAGAGGAACAGGATGGAGCGAGGGCATTGCCTGGGGTACGGCGTCGTGCCCGGGGTCCGGCTGGGGCAATACGCAGTCGACGGAGGGCAAGACCTGTCAGCAGTGTGGGTTGATCTAGTGGCAGGTGTTAGTGTTTGTACTCCAGGGAAAGGCCTCCGAGAGCGAGAAAGGCCAGGAGAGGTAAGGTGTAGAAGTGCTGGAGCCCGGATGGCAACGAGGCGAACAGGGAGACCCTGTTTGTAGAGGAAGAGGTACCGGGGCTTGGACTGCAGTGGAACATATCCTAGCAGCAGCTTGTCCAGGCTGTTCGGCACGCCACAGGGGCCTGCAGTCTGATCACCCGGACCAGCCCACGATGAACAGATGACTGAAAACGGAGTGGAGGTCAGGCTAGGAGAGCAGGCGATGCCTAGAGTAACTCTTAGGTCAAAGCATGTAGTGTGGTTTTGTGGGGGGTCTCGCAAGACTGCCCTCACAGCAGAGTGTAGTTCATTGGGCTCCTGCCACGGCTTCCCGTCCCCCACCACGAAGGTGAGTTTCGGTCTCGTGAGCGGGTGACAGCCGCTCACAACCCTCGCCCCTGCCGACTGTTCGGAGGCTAGATGGACAACCAGCGGGTGTCTGAGAGATAACAGGTTGTCAGCCGTATGAAAAAGTCGGTCTCCGGAATTGGGACCGGAGTGGCTCAGGGCAGATATGTTGAGATTATGAGAGAGGCACTTCGGGATGCCAGTTGTCCATGTTGTCAAAAATGCTGACATCGACTTCGAAGGACGGTGCAGCAGATCATCTACACATCTAATCCATAGTGTGCAGATCCAGGGCCGAAGGGGAAACCTTGGGTTGCAACGGCTCGTCAGGAACAAACTCACAGGATCTGATCTTATTGGTCTGCGAGGTGCTAGTTTGTTGCATGCGGGTGGCATAGGGGGTGCTTCTACGATATTCAAGCCGACACCACTCACAGCATGGGTCCGCCAGACGATAGGCCAGCCACGTGCCCGGGATGTCCTGCACGAATTGGGCAGGAACATATCTCGAGGTGATGTCTGCTCGATCCACTGGCCTGCGCCCAATGGCGAAGACAGACCTGAAAGCAGGCTAAGGGAACCGCGAGTTGGGATTAGCAGCTGCTTGGGGGCGACAGTCTCGAGAGCTGAGAGCCCGTCGGGTTGCAGACCAGCTCCTGGTGGTGGAGGTGGGCACCGGACCGAAGCAGGTCCAGCAGCAGATGGTCTGGTGTGTCGAAGGCACACCAGGCAGTGTTCAGGTCTGTCAGTCAAGAAAGCGTCTGGCCACCCCTGCCAGGTGCGATGGCTGGAGCAATCATTACGAGAGCAATAGGCATGCAACAGAGTGGGGCCTGTTGCCAGTGCAGCTGACATACCTCGAGGCACAACACAGCGATAGTGAGCACGGTGTGGGGAGGCACCGCAGTGCCATGTGATCCCGACTGGCATTGTCGTAGATGTGCACACCGGACGTTCAAGGCCTGGATGGGTACATGGAAAAGAGCTCAGGTGCCGTTCAGACCCCCAGTAAATTAACGAAGGGACCTGCAAGGAGTCGGGCGTGCCGGCGGGCATCCGGCAGGTCGGGAGATACAAGCCTGATGGCCCCAAGTGTTGCAGGCAGTGACTGGTGGAAGGAGCAACAAAGGTTTGTGAGCGGGGAACCCACCCAGGTGGCTGCTCGATCCTAGGTGCAGAGGTCTGCAACTCCGAGCACTCAGTAAAGCAATCCCTGCCTGTGTCACCCTGGTTTGGCGAAGCCTCCAGTAGGCCAGACCTTAGAGGAGCGAGGACATGAAGCTTGCCCGATTGATGGGAGAGGAACATGTGGGTCTTCAGGCAAGATGGACTATGCCGATGCAGACGTGGACATGATGAACAGCAGGCTGGATCCTTGTATGCTGCACTGGATGAGGCCGCTGAGTCCGAGTGAAGTCCTGCGGCTCTATTGGCCTGGAAGATTTCTTCCATTTTCTTGGCCATCTTCTTGCGGACGCGTTCCTGGTGCCTCGCAGCTTTGGTCATCCCAGTGCCACGGCCTTTGGCTGCGGTTGAGGAGGTCGTAGGTGGTGGATCAGCCGGGTTGTCCGTGACGTCAAACCAAATCGATCGTCTCGGCTTGGGCCGTGTCTGCATCCTCCTTGGTTTCGGAGAGGAAGCATCAGATCGTACCCGTTTGGGTCCTCGTTGAGGTGGATCTGATGGGTCGGCCAAGGTAGCAGCCGAAACCATGGTCGGAGCATTAGGAGTCTCCGAGCTGTGTGCTGTGGCCGATCGAAGGACGAGATCTCCTGCCTGTATAGTGAGCTTCGCTTGTGCAGGTGTGCAGTCCTTCTCGAGTTCAGAAGGGATGTGTGGCAGGCGACCACGAGCTTTGGGTGTCGGCTTGAGTCGGCCTTTGTCGTCGATCGCAGGGTCAGGCCGCGAACTGGAGCTGGGCAAAGGTCTGGAGGAAGCAGAGAGTGCCGCAAAGTCCACAGCCTGTATCAAAGCACTGCTTCGCCGCTTGGACTCTGTGAGGCAAGGGTTGGCCTCACGGGCGGGCGTCCATGTGGCCTGCACAGCAGTTCCCTCAGGCAGCATGTTCTCGGAGCGCACTGAGAGCCAGAGGGCCACCAGCTCCACCGACTCAGCACTTTGTATAACCTGATCGGTACGCTTGCCATGTTTGTTGCTCCCCGAGGGAGCATACACCACCTCCCACTTAGCAGCCCAAAAGAGACCATCTCCACATAGTGGTATCCATCGCATGTAGTTCTCCACCTTGTGTTGCAGGCTGTCGCGGTGCAGATACACCCCTGGACAGCCTGCCAGGAATCTGTCTCCTTTCGACTCGTCAGTGCTCGGGAGAAGTTGGCCATGGTAGATGATGGAGTAAAGCGCCTCCATCTTACATCCGTGCCATCCCCTTAGCCAGCCATCCTGGCACAGCAGCTCGCAGTGCCGTGGATCCAGTGGTGTCCACGGGAGCCTCCACCAACCATCAGGTTGCGGGACTGGGTCCCCAAGTAGGGTGGCCAGAGATGTACCAGTGGGGCCTCGCCGTGTCCTGAAGAAGCTCTGCAGAAACCTCTCCACATCCAGGGTACAAGCAGGAGCACTCGGCGGTTGGGGCAGCTGTGTCCTGGCCTTGGCCCCCCAGATCAGTACTCGATCTGGAGAGGCAGGTAAAGCATGATCGGCCAGGTTCCATTCAGAAGGGCCACCAGAAGATTGGGGATCAAAGGCCGGAGCGGGCTTCCTCTCTGTAGTAGGTGTCCCTGTAGCTGTGGCAGAAGCTGAAGACTGAGTCGTAGAGCTCGTGGTGTTCTGCGGAGCATCACTGGTGGGATGCTTTCTCATCCTCTTGGGAGGAGGCGGACTCGGAGTACGAGGTTGGGGAATCGCGGTCTTGCTTCTCCTGGGCTTGGTGGGCCCAGTCTCCTCTTCCCTCGGAAGAACCAGGGCAGGCCGAGGTTTGCGCCAGGTCACCTGCTTTGTCCCCGGGTGGTAGTAAAAGGGCCGATCGCTAGCTTGGTCAACGTGTTTTTCCCAGGGTGCCTCAAGCGTAGCATCTTCCACCGGGGGATGGACATAGTGTCCAGCTGGATTCCGTTTGGGTGCCGCCGGAGGCACCATGGTCTCCAGGGCCTGATAGCCGAGGAGGTATCGGGCGCTGTAGATGGTTAATGGTGGGGGAGCACATCTCCACCTCAGACTCGGCTCCATTCCATCACACATGGAAGCTTGTGTGGCTTCCAACCCCAGTCGGGGAGCGAGGTGCTCCTTGTCGATTGTAAAAGTACGACGTTGTTCATCCCGAGGGCCTTGTATGATCCGCACATTCCGCGTAGTGTTGCGGTCACACTCCAAGGTAGGGAGCACAATCCCTCGGCGGCCGACGAGATGACGTCTGTGACCGTCGATCACCTCTACTTCGGTCCCCACTGTAAGCGGGACGAGTGCCGCCTGCCACTGCGGCCGGTCAGGCTCGGAGGCAGGCTCCATGATCCCTCGAAGGGCGCAGGTGGGGCGCGTTATGACAGGATAGTCCCTTGACTTAAGAAGTTGAGGGGGTGATACCTGCAAGTATTCGGCGAGAGGTCTCCCAGCCCTAAGGGAAGCAAGGTGGTCAGAGGTAGTGGCAGTCAACTGTAGGACCCCATGCTCTACCAAAGTCATCAATGTGTCTTGGTTTGTGGAAAGCTGCAGACACACGCGACAACCACATGGTGGGGCTGCAGAATGCATGCAGGAGCACGGTAGAGTCTCATGTTGGCTGGTCACAGATTGCAGCTGCAGAACTGAGATCCAAGCCCCGTGGTGGGCAGGGAGAACACCAAGGTGGACGTCTCGAGGGTCCTGAGACCTGTGGCAAGCAGCGTTCGACAAAGATATGCCAAGTGCAAATGGAGGGCTCCGCTGACCTGGAGCCTTCGCGATGTCATTGGAGTCTGCCATGAGGTCGGCCTGGGCAGTGCAGTCAGCATAGAGGATAGGCCAAGTTAGCAGTGACAGCTGGCTCCGAAGTGGTGTCAGTGCAAGTGCGCCGACAGAAACAGCACGTCTTTTGTGAGTCCCATTCGAGAGGCTGCTGGGCACAAAACAACAAGTCTGCATACAGGAAGAGACGGCAGAGAGCTGACAGCTGTCAGGTGCACCTGTAGTGCAAACTCTGCAGAAAGCTCGTGCCTGGCCACCATAGAACCTGTTGTCTCGTGGCTCAGCTCGGTGGCCTAACCGTAAGCGTGAAAGTCCAGCCCGCCACTTTGGTAGTGATAGTGGCTGGCTGCTGTTGCGCAGGTCCAGCTGGTGTGCCCAAAACTCCCTCTGCTGCATTGACACTCGGTGCCGGGGGTGCAGTCGGGGGAGGCAGCAAGGTCGGAGTAGGCAATGGAAGCGTAGGAGCAGCTCCCATTGCGACAGTGATAGGCCCTGTGCTTGGTGGAGCACCCGCTGGTAAGCCTCCTGGAGCCATGGCAGCGAAGGCCTGCACCGGTGTTGTCGGAAGAGACGTGCAGGATGCTGGAGTCGGTGGGGGCGGCCCCGCGGGCTTACTCTTGGCACATCCAACGCTTCCTCGTGGCCTATTGACCGGCACTGGAGGAGGAGGTCCTGCTGGAGCACTTGTGGTAGCAGCTGGCGGAGCGGTGGCCTCCTCGCCTGAGCTCGGTGGGCTCGGTGGGCTATCAGATGAAGAGGTCTCCGGAGCCACCGTTGCTTTGGCCTTAGGCCTTCCAGATCGCGACCTCGATGGGTTGCCTCTCCGTGCTTCCTTGGGGGACATCCTGGGCTGAGCAGGCTATGCGACAGCGAGGCTTGAGCACAGAAGGCGGCGCTAGGAAACAGCTGCTCTGAAGTGCACCTAGCAACTGGCCACGAGAGTAAGGGGAGCTGCAGATGCTGAGAGCCGGACCAATCACACGAACTGGAGGCTGTCCAGTTGGGACTCTGTGGCACAAAGTTTGAGCCCTGTTGCCATGGTGGGGCAAGTGGGAACAGACAGGCAAGAAGCGCAGCCATCATGCAGCCTACAGCCGTGTTGAGGTTGAGGCACTCGTACCTTCTAGTGCACCCGTTACTGTTGGGGGTGGCAGGGTCCCGCTGTTTCGACAACATCTCTCTTTCTCATCCTGGCGGAGCCAAGGGGCTTATTAGCAGCAGCAGCAGCAGTAGCAGTAGCAGTAGCAGTAGCAGTAGCAGCAGCAGTAGCAGTAGCAGTAGCAGTAGCAGTAGCAGTAGCAGTAGCAGTAGCAGTAGCAGTAGCAGTAGCAGTAGCAGTAGCAGTAGCAGTAGCAGTAGCAGCAGTAGCAGTAGCAGTAGCAGTAGCAGTAGCAGTAGCAGTAGCAGCCGTAGCAGTAGCAGTAGCAGTAGGCAGTAGCAGTAGCAGTGCAGCAGCAGTAGCAGTAGCAGTAGCAGTAGTAGCAGTAGCAGTAGTAGCAGTAGCAGTAGCGTAGCAGTAGCAGTAGCAGTAGTAGTAGTAGTAGTAGTAGTAGGAGTAGTAGTAGTAGTAGTAGTAGTAGTAGTAGTAGTAGTAGTAGTAGTAGTAGTAGTACTAGTAGTAGTAGTAGTAGTAGTACTAGTAGGTAGTAGTACTAGTACTAGTAGTAGTAGTAGTAGTAGTAGTAGTAGTAGTAGTAGTAGTAGTAGTAGTAGTAGTAGTTGTTGTTGTTGTTGTTATTGCTGTTGTAGTTGTTGTTGCTGCTCGCAACAATGTAACAATTACTGCTGTTGTTGTTGCCGCTGTTTCCATTTAGGACTATTTCTTGATCGAACCGTGTGGATGTTGGTCTGGTTGTCGTTGCAACGCCCCCGCGGCATCAGAGTGATCTCGGAACAGGCCAGTTCTCGCCACCCCTCGGACCAGGGCCTCGCTGAAAGCCCGTTTCGCAAACACTCCTGAAAATTATGCTGCCCTGTGGTTTAGGGTTTTAGGGTTTGGGTTTAGGGTTTTAGGGTTTAGGGGTTAAGGGTTTTAGGGCTTAGGGTTTTAGGTTTTAGGGTTTAGGGATTTGGGGTTTAGGGTTTCGGGGTTTGAGGGTTTAGGGATTTAGGGTTTAGTCCATGATGTGAAGCCTGATGTGGCATAGCTTGAGCGCTTTTGCCAGATAATGGGGGACCATGCACACGGCCAGGCAAACGCAGGGAGGCAAACAGATCTCGCTACAAGGACCGACGAAGCTGGATACTTTGAAACTTACTGGCCGTAAAACCTTAAACCCTGAACCCTGCCAATGACCCTTACAACCCTAACACTTGAACCATAAACCCAAAACCCCTAAACTCTAAACGCTCAGCCCCTAAACCTCATCAAGGTCCGACATCCACCTCCTCCCGGCCGCAGATTTTGTATGGAAAGGAGAAGTCCAACCTGGGTCTTGAGGCGTCCATGCGAATTCGTGCGTTTGAGGTTGGTTCAAGGGGCTTTCTTTCCAGGATTTGGGGGTTAGGTTAGTTAGGAATGAAGGTTTCAGGTTCAGGGCTTTGGATTCAGAGTTGAGGTTTTTGGGTTCAGAGGTAGCTTGACAGTCATATACTGGCCAGAGAGGCTCTGCAAATGTCGTGAAGTACACATTGAGCAAGTAGAATGCCAACTTTTCTTTCTAAGGACGCTTTGCCAACTGGGCATCCAACGGATGCAGGGCTTCGGGCTCTTAATAAAGGGGCCTTACCAATTAGAATAGGGTGTTGGGGTACAGAATACTATACTTGTTATATGGAACCCCCAAAATCTCTTTACCCTGACGTTGGCTCGACCCCAAACCCTGAAACCCAAACATGGCTTTGTCCCCGGAGCCAAGTGACACTGAACCGTTGAGCCAATGCGCGTACTTCCTGTCCCATTCATGGCCTCTGCCAAGGTCCAAATTACGAAGGTTGAAAAGATTCTTTCATCTCCTTGCTGATCACTAAACACTCAAGCCCATCTGTTCAACATCAAAGGTCTCAGGTGTGTTCGGATAGGTACCCTCAGAGAAACCTTCATTGGCAAGGATCCACTTGCTGAAACACCCGAAGAAGCCGGCTTATATCCATCTCTAGATATGTATCTATCTGTGCATCTAAAGGCTATACCTATGCCCATTTCTACATATCTGCATACTTAGCAGCAACATCCCCAAAACACTGTGGTGACATGTAAGCGTAGCTTGTAGCATTACAAGCCAAAGCATGATCAAATCAAGGCCACAGACAGTGTTTTAGGTTTCTTGCTTAGGGAGTTTGAAGTTTGAAAGAGAGTTCGTATTGTCGTTGTTACGTCATGCCTCTGCATGAGAGAGATGCCAGGAGATTGATACACAATTTTCGGCTTGGAGTCAATGCAGCACAGCACCTCTCAGCAAGTCCCCTTTGGGGGGGGGGGGGGGGGGGGCTTCTTCATTTTATGGATACTTTACTGCGGGGTCCTTAGATTAAGGACTTACCAGGGTCCTTTATGTTCTCAAACGACGGCCTGGTTCCAACTCCACACCAAGTCAACCTTAATCTGAAAAATCATCTTGGCTTGGGGGTGCATTAGGGCCACTAGGGGTACTTCGCGTGTGAGGATATTCGAATTGAGAGCGAGGGGTTTAGGGAATGAAACAAAAGTCACTATTAGGGTTGAAGTTATTGGGGTATATATGGTAAGAGAATAAAGGTCTGGCATAATAACCCTGGGCCCTAAACCCAGCAAACAACCGCAAGCTCCCTTTCCCTTCTGCCAGCCTGGTCCACCAGGAACGACGACCCTGACGGCGCTGTGAAGCTAAGACCAACTAAGTAGAAGACTGAGTAACTCGTTATATAGTTAAGAAAGTTCCGTATGATGAATATAATATAGCATCCCCCGAACCCTACCTTAAGCAAGCATAGGCTAACCCCACACCTCACATCCTGACCCCCACCCTATACTTTCACCCCAAGTCTCTAACCACCTAATAAACCGACCTTCCTGATACAACCCAAACCAAAAGCACTACCTACATCCACCACCTTACCACAATCCTGACCCACAAAAACCGAAAGCACCAGCTAACCCCACACCTCATACCCTATACTCCCCCCTACACTTTTACCTCATTTCTCAAACCGCCTAACATTTCAACCCGTAAATCCCTCAAAACACAAAGCACCTCCCAACAATCAATACAACAATCCAGAAACAAAGCAACCTACCAACCCCAAACAACAATCCAAAACACAATCCAAAACCCAAAGCACCTAAACAAACCCTACCCTCAACCATAAAATAACCCATATCCTAATCTGAGGTGTGGGGTAAGACCCCAATAGAAAAAATCCCCAAAAGATTATAACCCTGCCTCCGGAACTGCTACAACATAGGATTTTACTAAAATTAATTAGTAAAATGCTATATAGTCATCAACAATGCCAACTCCTGTAATAGTTTTCCGCTCTTTCCATTCTATTAAAATCTATATGTTCCAACTTTTCTTTACTACAAACATATCTGTTTCCTTGCTTATGAATTTCTAATGTATAGCCATAATTATTAATCATCTTCTTACGGCGATATTCATACATATCAATATCTTTTACATCAGTTTTGTCATATATTTTTAACAATGCGTTTTTGATTGGCACGTAGGTTTTTGTTTTTATGTTCTTTATTTCCCTACTATACCCACCAGCTTCTTTATTTAACCGTTCATACTCTGTTTTAAAATCTTCTTCTTCTGGTTCTTCCTGCTTTTCCCCACAACCATTTAAGAACTCATTAATAATTTTCTGCTGTTCTTCATAACTAAACATACTATGTAATGATTATACTAAATATTTCTTTAAATGGTTTTTGTAAAATACAGAATTAATTTAATATGCTCTCTCTTGGTCGTCAATTTTAATTTCATAATATTCTAATGTCTCTTTCTTTGGAAACTTAATATCCTTGTTATTCAATTTATTAACATAAACATTTCTCTTATTCTTATACACATCACTATCTTTATCCATTGGTTTATTAACAGGTTTAGGTTTAGTTTACAATTCGTTAATCTTTTTCTCAATGAGTTCAACAGAGCTCTAAAATCTTTTGACTGCTAATGCGCTTGATTGGCTTGACTACTTCATCATCTACATCGCTCATAAAACTATATAAAAGCTTTAGATTAAAACTTTTTAAAAAGTTTTTAAAAAAAACTTTGCGTTTAAAACCATTCATACTGTTTAAACATCTCCTACATAATTTATTATACTCTTTGCTTTTCTTAAGACTTTTAAACAGTAAATGACTTCTACATATCTGACAATTAGGACAGTATCTTATATTGCTTAATTTTATGGATTAGGTTAAGTATTGTTTAGGCGCTTTGGGTTATGGTGTTTTGGATTGTTGTATTGGGTTTGGTAGGTTGCTTTGTTTCGGGATTGTTGTGTAGATTGTGGGAGGTGCTTTGTGTTTTGAAGGATTTAAGGGTTGAAATGTTAGGCGGGTTGAGAAATGGGTTGAAAGTGTAGGGGGGAGTATAGGGTATGAGGTGTGGGGTTAGCTGGTGCTTTCGGTTTTTGTGGGTCAGGATTGTGGTAAGGTGGTGGATGTAGGTAGTGCTTTTGGTTTGGGTTGTATCAGGAAGGTCGGTTTATTAGGTGGTTAGAGAATTGGGGTGAAAGTATAGGGGGGAGTATAGGATGTGAGGTGTGGGGTTAGCCTATGCTTGCTCCTTAACCCCAAGTAACCTACCTTTTTGAGGACTTATACAAAGAAATCATATTAGGGAACCCTAAAAAGGTAGGTTCCTTAGGGTCCAGGTATGTCTAACCATTATAAAGCCCCCTGTCTTAGATACGGAATACGAGCTCCAGGTGTTGAAGGCCCCGTCTTTTCACACGGCGGGCCCGGATGTCACAACATGGCAGTGTAGTTGTGTAGGGGCCTCCACGAAATGGAATGAGGTCTTGGGCAGCATTTTGCATGTACATATATCTGTATTCTGTTGTATTTTTTGTACTGAGGCACCCTCAGGAATAATTTTATTGATTTCCCACCTCAAAACCGAAACCCTATTGTAGCTTCTGCCCCCTCGGATTCCTTCGGGACTGGGCTCTGAACAGGACTCTACGTAGCGCAAGCCCAAATGGTCAAGTTTCTAAATCCGACGTCACCTAAACCAGCAAGCCAAGCCGTATCGTTGAGTGTTTGGGGGTTTAGGGGTTTAGGGTTTAGGTAAACCAGCAGGCCAAGCCTTATGGTTGAGTATGTGGATCTAGGTGGCACCTAGGACCTAAACCCTAAGAGTAAGCAGAAACGGAAAGCCCTGAACAAAGCAAGGCCCTTCTTCCAGATCCGGTTCCTTTTCTCGGTCATCTTATTTCCCCCGCAACAGGGACTCGCGCAAACGAACGGGGAGATCCTCATCCATAAATGCTGAAGAAGGCACGCCTATCTCTCGACACGCCTACGTCGAACAACGAAGAAGTGACTCCGGATTCTTCTAAAGAAATTAGATTGCCCAAGCGTCTCTGTTTGGGTCGCATTGCTCGTGAATCGGAACATGAGCTCAACCCGCTGCCATGTACCTGGGCAGGAAGTATTCGTGCGAAAGGACAGATGAGCACGAAGAACTATTGCTGCTGATACTAATGATGTCAACAGCATTCATGTTACGGACAACATATTGACGCGTGGCAAATGATGATGATCCAAGCAAGAATAAGACAGGGGCTTCGAATCAAGAGCTATCTGGACCGCATGAACAAATTCTCAACTCAAGTTAGACGGGTGAGGTTCACGCGCTCACACTGCTTGTACGCCCCGCACGGCCATCCAAGACTACAATACATTGGGATTTTGAATTGCCTTTACCTCGTTCTAATGCCCGACAAATCTTATTTGGGATGAGGTTCAATCATGACAGCATCTCTCTAGATTTCGATCGCCGCATCTGTGGTCTACAAACAGTCCGGATCTCGCCTGAGCCTTAAGCCACAAACCTGCAACCCTCCTACAAGCAGCAGCTTCGCCCTGAATTACCCACCCTGTAAGGCCCCACAGGGCCAAAAGGAAAAGCCTCGGGAGGGCTATTTCCTTGTTCTCTTTGGCTCAATAAGGTTCGTATACAGGACTGAATGATGCCAAGACCTCGGACGTATGGGGTAGTCTCTGCAACGCCCAGCTACGCCTAAACATTATGCTAAACCATGAAGCCATGAACCCTGAATCCTAAAGAAACTGTCTTTTTGCAGCTGGTCGGTGCTTTTTTTCGCATTGTAGTTAAGGTCAGCTGGATTTGCCTGCGTAGCCAACAACCCTATTTAGGGTTTCTGTTTGGCTTAGGGTACCCTGTACAAAGACGACGTGTATTGGGCCAGGTCACAGTCAGACGCATAAATCGGGCTAGGCGTACTGTCGGGATACTTCACGTGGCGTTCTTTGAAAAACACTTCGAGACACCGAAAACCCCCTTCGCTTTAAACCCTAAACCCTTAACCCCCAAACCTAGACCGTGAGCCGGAAACCCCGAACCCTGACACAGCCATACATAGCCCACATGTAGAACATCCCACCCGGTGACAGACTTCGGCCTCACAATGGTTCCTACTTGGAGGTTCATGGGACTTAGTAAGTAGGGTTATAAGTACCTTAATTGGGGTTATAAGTAATCATAAGTACAGTTACCTTAATTATAACCTTACTTACTAAGTCCCATGATCCTTTAAGTACAAGGAGTTCAAGGTTGAGATCAACTTTGACGGCTGTTGATCCTTACACCAAGGGGAAGAATGGTAGTAATAGTAGTTATAATTGTACCCCATTCCTCCATTCCCTACTAACCAAAGGTAAGCTTATATATACCCATTATATAGCCCATTATAGGATAGGGGCAGCCCTTGTCTCAACTAGTCCATTGGACTTGTTTGATGGCTGGGTTGTAGAGTACGGAAATAGAGCGACTAAAGAGCTTGGACCTTGTGGGTCTCTAATATTGGGAATAACTACCTATACTTTTAAGGGGGGTCCTTATTATAACTATAGTAAGATATTCCCCAAACTCCTATTCTAATTGTTACGGCCCCTGTCGTACCCTGAAACTCCAAGATCTCTTCTCCGGGCAACCCTCCGTCAAAAATTAGGAATCAGAGTTTGCGGAGACTTTGTTTTCGTGTTCCTGGCTTTAGGAGGCCCTCCTGTTGGGGGCTTGGTACTTTGAGACCCCGACATGGAGGGTCGGGGACTACTTAGTAACTGGTTAGTTTAGGGACTTACAAGTACCATAACCCCAATTAGGGTCCCTTTTAGGGTACTTAAAAGTCTACTTACTACCTGCTTACTAAGTCCCACGACCCTCCAAGTAACTCTCTTCTCCAGTAGCCGGACCCAAAAGGGTTCAACCTTTCTGAGATAGACCTAACACATACGTAAGGCCAAAAAGTTTAAAGCTCTCCCATCGGCTATCTAAGTAAAGCCCTTACCCTTACCCTAAACCTCAAGCCACAGACCCATGACGCACACCCTGAGCCCCAACTCTAACCCAGGACCTGAAACACAACTCTAAATTTGTTGAGACCGTTACAAAGCGCTTTAGAGCATCGGGAGTTGGAGGGGTTCAAGAAGCAGTATCCTGGATCCTCCACTCTACACCCCGAGCTAGCAGCTCTTCGGCTTCCAAGTCCAGAAAACGGAGGTGAATTTCCTAGTCTTGCCGTGAGCCCTAAGCCCCAACCACCTACACCCCGCAACCGCGAGCCCCAAATCCCGCCCCCTGCCATACACGCGCCGCAGTCCCTAACTCTCCACCCGAGCCCGGTTTAGCCTTGAGGGCTCAGGCGCAAGCTTGCCCCAGTGGGGTGAAGCTGAATCCATAAACCCAAAACCCTTCTTAGCGCTAATGAACCTGAAGACAGGCTGAATCAACGACATAACGTGCAAGCTGCCGGGTTCCCAGGTTGGGCAAGGACCGTAGTTGAGTCCTCAGCCCCGGCAACTGACGTTGCAAGGCCGCAGGGCTATGGGCTCGGGCTTGCTATTTACGGCTGCGTGGCTGCATTCTAGGGCCTACGGGATTTCGGCGGGTTTCGGGTATGAGAAGCAGGCGGGGAGGAGGAGGAGGAGGAGGAGGAGGAGGAGGAGGAGGAGGAGCAGGAGGAGGAGGAGGATGGTGAGGATGATGGCGCCGAGAATGACGACAATGATGATAACGATGGTCGCGGCGATGATGCCCATGACAACGATGACGATGACGACGATGACAACGACGACGACAACGGCGATGGGTGACCATGACCATGATAACCAAGACGGCCACAACGATGACGATGGATACGATGACAACGACTGCGGTTTGATGATGAACAGCTGCTTCTCAATTCTCTGCTGTCTTAATCCTCATCAGCAATCAATACGACCACTGTGCCGTTTCGACGCCACGGCGTGGACTAGCATCAACTTCATGCCTGTCATGACCTCTGAAGATGACTGATGACTATCTTGACTGTCGTGATTGTGACGACAGCTATGGCTGCTGTAAGTACTCTGACGTTTGTAACCCCTCTGATGCCTCACCAGGAGGAATCCTACCGGTAACATCTCGGAATTACGGACATGAGCACAAATACGACCATGACGCGACTACTCGTGATATGTTTTTGCAGACCGCAGCGCCAGCGATTCCCTACACCCTGGAGCTTCGCTATCAGCCCTGGAGGGACATCTCCCCAGAGACTCCAATATCATCCCTTAATTAAGGAATATTCCTTAAATGATGGTAGGATCCCTTATATGATTTAAGGTATATTCCTTAATTAAGGGATATTGGAGTCTCTGGGTCTGGCAATGTAACTGGAAGTTTTTCTTGAGCTGCACTTGATGCTCGATTTCCTGAGTCACCAGGTTTCGATGGAGCCGTAGGGGATGCTTCTGCGGCATCCACCGAGGTTCCGATGCATACTACGTTCGCCTGAAGGTATTTTGGGCTTACCTAAACCCTAAACCCTAAACCGGGATCGCGATTCTTTTGAAGAACTTGGGGTTTAACGCCCCGGCGCCGGCCGTGAACCCTATACCTAAGCCTTCATACCTAAACCCAAACCCTAAACCGTTCATGTAGGGGCCTTAATAATTAGAATAGGGTTTGGGGAATCAGTATACTATAATTATAATAAGGAACCACCCAAAATAGTTTATAGGTAATTATCTAAGCCCCTATAGTCACCCTTGCAGAATCTGGTGAAAGCCCAAGTGATACCCTGAGAGCCCCTCAGTTCTGAAGGCACCAAGCGTCATAAGGAAACCATCGCCCAAGAGTCATCTTCGAAATCCGCTGCCCATACCTGGGTCACGGTTTAGGGTTTAGGGTTTAGGACATCCGCTGCCCATGCCTGGGTACACAATCTCGGCCTAAAGTGCATACAGCCTCTGCCCAAGGTCCACAATCTCGGCCTAAAGTGCATACGACCTCTGCCCAAGTTGATGAAGGCCACTTTGAACCCTGATAGGGCCTTGGGGCACATGATAGCATGCTTTACAGAGGAACCCGCAGGAATAATATGGGTCTCCAGTCCCCTATGATAACCTCGTCCACGCGACACGCACTGGTCAATCGTGTTCGGCACATCCTGGTCCGCATAGGCAGTGAAGCAGCACCCCATTCTCCAGGCCGGTCTGTGCCCCTAACCCCAAGGGTCCAAGTACCTAATGATCATATACTCTCCAAAATCCCAACCTATATAACTACTATCCTAAAACCGAGTACCTGATTATTGGGTCCTTTGGACCCTTGGGGAAAGGGACAAAAGCTGACCAGAAGGCAGAAGTCCAAGCACCCTCGGCATCCTCCGTCTTGAGCCGAAACGGACAGAACGAAAAGGGTCTGAGGCAACCCGAGGCCCCTAGCTGCGGTTTAGGGTTTAGGGTAAAGGGTTTCGGTTTAGGGTTTAGGGTCAAGGGTTTAGGGTAAAGGGTTTAGGGTGAAGGGTTTAGGGTTTAGGGTGAAGGGTTTAGGGTAAAGGGTTTAGGGTACAGGGTCTAGGGTTTAGGGCTTAGGGAAACTACCCGGTCCTCACTGTTCGTGTTACTTGTACTATTGCCGTTACTATGGATCTGCTGGTCTCTGCTGCCTACGCTTCACCAGGTGTGGCTCTTCTGGTGCTCCTCAACGACGACATCTAAAGAGACAAGATACTCCAAACAGAAATCCCAAACCCCGAACCCCAACCCTTAAACCCTACCTTGAAACCTGAAACTAAACCTAAACCCCGAAACCTGAACATAAACTCTAAGCCATGAGTCAAAACACACAACCGAACACAGCAAGGCCAGCCCCCGCTTTCTTTTGGTGCCGCCGGAAGCGCAGGACAAGGTGAACTGCTCGTTGCAGGTAACCCGGCCTCTCGGGCTTGCACTTCTTGGGGGGCATTTCTAGTTTTGGGCTTGGGGTTTAGGGTTTGGGTTTAGGGTTTAGGTTTTATGGAATAGGGTTTTGGGTGTAGGGTTAGGGTTTAGGGTTTAGGGTTTAGGGTTTGGGCTTACCAGGACCCCCCAAGTACCCTTTAATAAAGCCCTTATGGTCCTTAATAGTGGGTATTTAGGGTATGTTAGAGGGTAGTTGGGGGGTCCAGGTAGGGTTCAAGGTTTAGGGTTTAGGATCTGCAAACAGTGGAGAGGTTAAGGAAGTGCAGGCTTTGAAGGTTCAACCTTTGAAAATGTGGATTCGGCTCAGGAAAACTATCCATAGGCCGCATAGTAGTTCCAATTTGGGGGTTCATCTGCAGAATCCTATAAGGTAACCCCAAAAAGGAACTACTCTGGGGCCTATGGGTAATGACTTTTTTTGACACGCCTCATGTTTGACATTCCTGTCTAAACCCTAAACCCCTAAACCCTAAACCGTCTATAAGCTTCCTTCGATCTTTGCTGAACCCTGGCATCGGCCACGCCCCCTTCCAACCCAGAAACCCGCCCCGACCAGGCAGTCGAAGACTCACTAATCCAGGGGCCTTCATAATTAGAATACGGTTTCGGGGTGTGTTATACTAACCCCCCTTAGAACCATTATAAAAATAATATGTTTAATATTCTCTTGGGTTTTATATGCACAAAAGTAAAGCAATTAATTCCTAAGGAGACCATAGTATAGTATAGTTCCAATAAGGAACCCCCACAATAATAATTAGCAAGGCCCCTACATTACACAGAAATTACACAGCAACTTTGACCATCTTGCTGAAAATTGTAGTCTGAAGTATGCTGCAACAACAAGAAGAATCGAAGTCCATGCCAAAAGCTCGCACTTGTTGGATCTCTACCATGAAGATCCTGCTGTTTGAGGTTTTGGTACAGCGCCGAACTTCGGACCCTCGCGCACGGTGTAGAAACTCCAAGACTAGCAGCTCATGGCCTGCTTTAGGACAGAGCTTCATGCTGAACTCAGGAAATTATGAGGGGCCACAATAGTTAGAATAGGATTTTGGCGTATACTATAGAATGGTTACAAAAAATACGCACTGAAACCGTACGGGTAGCTGTTCAGGCCCCTCTAGTATTTTGTAGAATGGCACGACCTGTCCGAAATACCCAATGATTGCTGGCCTGGGACTGATTTTGCTTCCTGCGAAAATCTTAACGCTATTCTCACCCCAAACCCTAAACCCTCAAGCCTGAACTCTAAGCCCCTGAACCCTGAACCCCCGAACCCAGAAGCCTTTAACCCGGGATCTTCCGCTAAACTCCTCAACCCTCAAGAAATCCGACACCTCTACCCCCCTAAACCCTAAATCCTAAACCCTAAACCCCTAAATCCTTGAATCCTAAACCCCAAACCCCTAAATCCCTAAACCCTAAATCCCGAAGCTCCCTGCCCCGCTGAAACACCAAACCCCCCCCCTTCCTGGACCCTCAACCCGTTTCAGAACACGTCTGGAATCCTCACAACGAACCCTAAACCCTAAACCCCAAACCCTAGGCCCTAAACCCTAAACCCTAGGCCCTAAACTTAGCGAGGGCTCGATAGTGCGCATGAAGCAGAGCCCGAGCGGTGTCTGCTGAGGCCAGGCAGAGCCCGAGCAGCTGTGCTGCGAGCGGCCTTACGAGTTGCTTTGCAAATTGCCTCCTGCTGCTGGAGGGTTAAGCCTCCAGCTGGGCCTGGAACAGACGCTTTGCAATAGGGCCTTGGCCATACCACCAAGTGAGGTAAGCTGCTTATATAGTAATATAGTGTGCCCGGCAAGCACACCTCTATTAAAAGCTAATACCCTTAAGCCCAGACCATTTGCCAGCGAGCCGCGGTAACGGGTTTGTTTGGTGGTCGGGGGGGTACCCCCAGGCGCCTAAGCCCAGCACAGCGCCGTGTCCCGGCCATCAGCCGCCAGTGCCGGAGCCATTGCTGTGACGGCCCGCGTGGTTCCCCACAAGGGAGAGGATCTGCGGCCATTTGTGGTTCCCCACAAGTCGGGAGCACCCCCGCCAGAGCACCCAGCACCCACCAGAGCAGTCTTTGAAGGCCCCACCAAAGCCCCTCACAGCACGTTGCGCTGGCAGGGAGCCACGACCGCCGCAGTCAGTGCTGTGATGGGCCCGGGCCCCTCTGCATAAGGGCGCTTCGTCGTCCTTCTCAGTGAAGGACCAACCGGCCCAGGTGATGTGCCTGGGCCATGAAAGGGACCCCACTGTCCGTGTGCACGGCCGGTTCGGGCTGCCCCCACTGCCCGTCCGGACGGCACTCCCCTATCTTTGCCTTCTTAATGAAGGAGGACCCCACTCTCCGTACGGACGGCCGGTTCGGGCGGCCCCCTGACGGCGCTACCTACTTTGCCTTCTTAATGAAAAGGACCCCGCTGTCCGTACGGACGGCCGGTTCGGGCGGCCCCCTGCCCGTGCAGACGGCGCTCCCTTATCTTTGCCTTCTTAATGAAGGTGACCACCACTGCCCGTACGGACGGCCGGTTCGGGTGCCCCCCACTGCCCGTACGGACGGCGCCGTGCGGACGGCGCTCTCCTATCTTTGCTTTCTTAATGAAGGAGGCGCTCCCTTGTCTTTGCCTTCTTAATGAAGGAGGACCTCACTGTCCGTGTGGAAAGTTCGGGCGCCTCCCTGCCCGTACGGACGGCGCTCCCTTCTCTTTGCCTTCTTAATGAAGGAGACGGCGGTTCGGGCGGTTCCCACTGCCCGTACGGACGGCGGCGCTCCCCTATCTTTGCCTTCTTAATGAAGGGAACCCCACTCTCCGTACGGACGGCCGGTTCGGGCGGTCCCCTGACGGCGCTACCTACTTTGCCTTCTTAATGAAAAGGACCCCGCTGTCCGTACGGACGGCCGGTTCGGGCGGCCCCCTGCCCGTACGGACGGCGCTCCCTTATCTTTGCCTTCTTAATGAAGGTGACCACCACTGCCCGTACGGACGGCCGGTTCGGGCGCCCCCCACTGCCCGTACGGACGGCGCCGTGCGGACGGCGCTCTCCTATCTTTGCTTTCTTAATGAAGGAGGCGCTCCCTTGTCTTTGCCTTCTTAATGAAGGAGGACCTCACTGTCCGTGTGGAAAGTTCGGGCGCCTCCCTGCCCGTACGGACGGCGCTCCCTTCTCTTTGCCTTCTTAATGAAGGAGACCACCACTGCCCGTACGGACGGCGGTTCGGGCGGTTCCCACTGCCCGTACGGACGGCGGCGCTCCCCTATCTTTGCCTTCTTAATGAAGGAGGACCCCACTCTCCGTACGGACGGCCGGTTCGGGCGGCCCCCTGACGGCGCTACCTACTTTGCCTTCTTAATGAAAAGGACCCCGCTGTCCGTACGGACGGCCGGTTCGGGCGGCCCCCTGCCCGTGCAGACGGCGCTCCCTTATCTTTGCCTTCTTAATGAAGGTGACCACCACTGCCCGTACGGACGGCCGGTTCGGGTGCCCCCCACTGCCCGTACGGACGGCGCCGTGCGGACGGCGCTCTCCTATCTTTGCTTTCTTAATGAAGGAGGCGCTCCCTTGTCTTTGCCTTCTTAATGAAGGAGGACCTCACTGTCCGTGTGGAAAGTTCGGGCGCCTCCCTGCCCGTACGGACGGCGCTCCCTTCTCTTTGCCTTCTTAATGAAGGAGACCACCACTGCCCGTACGGACGGCGGCGCTCCCCTATCTTTGCCTTCTTAATGAAGGAGGACCCCACTCTCCGTACGGACGGCCGGTTCGGGCGGCCCCCTGACGGCGCTACCTACTTTGCCTTCTTAATGAAAAGGACCCCGCTGTCCGTACGGACGGCCGGTTCGGGCGGCCCCCTGCCCGTACGGACGGCGCTCCCTTATCTTTGCCTTCTTAATGAAGGTGACCACCACTGCCCGTACGGACGGCCGGTTCGGGCGCCCCCCACTGCCCGTACGGACGGCGCCGTGCGGACGGCGCTCTCCTATCTTTGCTTTCTTAATGAAGGAGGCGCTCCCTTGTCTTTGCCTTCTTAATGAAGGAGGACCTCACTGTCCGTGTGGAAAGTTCGGGCGCCTCCCTGCCCGTACGGACGGCGCTCCCTTCTCTTTGCCTTCTTAATGAAGGAGACCACCACTGCCCGTACGGACGGCGGTTCGGGCGGGTCCCACTGCCCGTACGGACGGCGCCGTGCGGACGGCGCCCCCTATCTTTGCCTTCTTAATGAAGGAGACACCTTACGTCCAATTTGAACCCATACCTTATCTTTGCCTTCTTAATGAAGGAGGACCCCACTGTCCGTATGGATGGCCCCCACTGCCCGTACGGACGGCGCTCCCCTATCTTTGCCTTCTTAATGAAGGAGGACCCCAACGGACAGGAACCCGAACTATTACTACTGCTACTGCTACTGCTACTACTACTAGTACTACCACTACCACTACTACTACTACTACTACTACTACTACTACTACTACTACTACTACTACTACTACTACTTTATAATTATTGGTATTCTTGCTGCTCCTATTGCTGCTACTACTACTACTAATACTGCTACTGCTACTACTGCTACTACTGCTACTACTGCTACTACTGCTACTACTGCTACTACTGCTACTACTGCTACTACTACTGCTACTACTACTACTACTACCACTACTATTACTCCCAGTCATTCGTTGAGTTGACACTGAACCTTCCGATTACAGGTGCTTTTGGGCTCTTTTCTGCTTGCAATCTTCTGCAGCAATGTCGCGGCAGCTGAAGGCCTTTGCTGTCTGCGAGGGCTGGCACGGCCGCTGCCCCTTCAAAGCAGGAACGGGATCGTCTCCAGACGCTGGGTCAGGGAAGACTTGCGCGTTCTGTTCGGCATCCTCTCTGGCAGCGGCTCTTGCGAGCCGGCGGGGACAGGACGTCACTTCTGCACTGCTGCTCATCAAGGGGAGCAGTGATAGCTTCGAGCTTGCCCTGGAGCGGATCGACCGGTTCGACACACAGGGCAAGTGTCTGCGCCAGGAGTTCGAAGCTCGTGTGGAGCGTGCAGAGCATCGACGCCAGGAGCGGGTATTTCGCCGCCCCGCTGCGGCTGCTGCTGCTGGTGCTGGTGGTGCTGGTGGTGCTGATGCTGCTGCCAGCGGAGCTGAGGATGGTGTCGCTCCAGAAGCTAGCGCTGCTGGCCGCGACCACCTGGCGCTGGAGTCTGACCCCGAGTGAGCCCACAGTCAAGCATGTCCGTGCGTGGCTGTGCTGTAGTGTGTTCGCAGAAAGGTAAACATTGATTATATAGAGTTTTTAAGGGAACACAGCGACCTGCAGTTGTTCCACGCCTGAGCTCTCGGAACAGCATTAGCAAAGAAGCTGTTCGGCTGCGCAAGGCGGCACAAAAATGTGAATACGTGATGCACGATTGCTTTGCTGTTGCCCGCAAACATGACAGCTTGTCAGTGTCGGGGCTTGTCAGAACCATTCGGCTACACCCTGTAGACTCTAAATCTTCTATGTTACATGTACGTGCAGTCCATTGATGTACCTCTAGCTGCAAGGCTTGGCACACTTTTGTGGCGCATATTTACAAAGACTATACAGACGCGCGCACACGCGCACGCGTACGTGCGCAGACTCACAGGCCCACACGGGCAAACCCGACACACTCATATAGACGTGTGCATGAACCTACGTATTCGCTGCCGCCATCTTTCCAGGTTCTCAGACGTAGTGAGTTTGTATCTCGTTAAATTTCGTCTACTGCCATGGGGCGCAAGCTCCTACGAGCATCCGCGGCGAAAGCTGGAAGCTCCAGCAAGAAGGTGAAGAGCGACAATATCCCAAAATACGAACTGTTCCCGAAGAAATCCCTCGCAGCCTACCCTGATGTAGAGGGCAACCCTGTCTACGTTGGCGACAAGGAGGACGCCAAGGAGTTCCTGGACCCTGCCAACTTGCTTTCCACCAGATCGTCGAAGAACGCCGAGATGCTCCTCCGTCCAGGTTGGGGGCTTTCCTTTGCCGCGTCTGCGGCAAACCACTGCGTCCAAGAAGTGGTTCGGCAGAAGGTCAAAGCGCACAAAACAGGTGCTGCGTCCCTAGCCGCCATCCTGAATGAGCCCGCAGGGAAAGCATTCAAAGAAGCGGTGGCCACTTTGGACGTCGGCAAAGATGGTACCGCGGCTCGCAAGGAAGTGACCAAAGCCATGAAAAGCTACCTTGCATTCTTGAAGGAAGGAGGCGAAGACTTGCAAAAGGCCTTGGTGGCCTTAGCGCTCGAAAGTGGCCGCCTGTATTTGGGGGCAATGCATCTGCTAGAGCAGAGGGCCTTCCGGGACGAGGCTGGGCCGGAGGCGCTTACGAGACGACGTCGCTTCAATAAGAAACTACAGCTCTCAAATTCGATTTCATATCTTTCAGTGTTTCCACATCGGACTGTGCCCACTGCTGTTCGACTTCGTGGACCTGCAAAACAACAAGGCCACAGTGCTGTTTCTCTATAATCGTTATATACACTAGAAAGTTTGTGTTAGTCTTGCCGATTGGCTCTCAAGAGAGCTACTCAACGAAAGAAAGCATTGCCTGAAACAGCTGAGGCTGCGGTCACGCCATCGCTTTACGATAGCAACCACAGCTGTCAAATGTCATGACTTGCATCTCCTCAACTACCTTTCTGCCTATAAGAAAACTACAGGCCCACTAAGCCAAACCCGCGTCTGCGCTGGGAAGCCGTGAAGAAAAAATAAGCCCCCCTTGATAGGGGGGTTTGGGGGGTAGAAAACCCTAAACCCTAATTGAGTTGTGTCTGGGTGGGTCTAGGGTGGGAGTCACTTAGCTGTGCTGGAGCGAGCGGCTCGGGGAGATTTACACCCGAGCGAGCGAATACGATGGACACACCCTAAACCCCAAACCCTAGGCCCTAAACCCTAAACCCCAAACCCTAGGCCCTAAACCCTAAACCCTGGCTCGGTTTAGGGTTTGGTGTCGACCTTGGCTCAGCGCCAATCCACCGCGGCGCCGTCTCGGCGCAGTCGTCGCGCCAGAGCACCGCGCGGTTGGAGGCGTAATCTGGGTCCGGATGTCGGGTCAAGTGTTGGTTGGACTTTAAGGTGCCCTTAAAGGCCTCCATTAGGGCTTCGGGTATTAAAGATCATGACTGGGGTTGTTGCCTTACAGGAGGGAACTTAGGGCCTCCAGGCATGAGGGTTTGGGGCTTTAAAGATCATGGACTATAGTGACTGGGGTTGGAAAATAAGGAGACCTGTAGCCAACCGCGCTTCTAACTACATCCCGAGAAACCCTAGGCCATAAACCCTAAACCCCAAACCCGAAAGCCCATTATAGCCTTACTTACTCAGTTTCCAGATCCACCAAGCAGCGGGTGGGAGTTTTACGACTCAGGATAATTTAGCGATATAGGTTTGTAGAAACGTCCTAATCACCTTGAAAGAGCCCGTTCAGTTCAGGGTTTCAGGGTTTAGGTATCTACAAACATCACAAAACCGTCACATTAGAATGGGTGTTGATAGGAGTTTACAAGCTCCATAAAGCCATTCTGACAAGACATGTAGAATCAACCTTCCTATCCAATGCAAACATCTCCCTCGCCATCTGTGCTCGCACCCTTGGGACGTGATCGCCTGCTTGAGGTTTCGTTGAACCTCTGCCCCCGTTTGGGCACCACGAATTGCGCCCCTTGCACTTTAGCACATCATCGGCAAACTTTGAGGATGCGAAAGGACCATCAGCTGCAAAGATTGACAGCACTTCACTTGAAAGGTCCTCGAGGATTCTTCTCAAACCCTTCGCTGCGACAGATTTGAGGGCATGGCTTACAATTTCAGTGCCTTTTATCGAGGCGGGTGGATCACGTGCTATGCAATATTCATCCTAATCGTAAAACCTTTAAGCTATGCAACTTCCATTTTCTCACCCCATGTAGGGGTGTGAAGTTGATTGATATGGGTTCCCAAAGTGGGAGGCCTTGCTGTGGGCTCGAGCATGGCTGTTTACGTGGCTCCCTTCCCATGGTTTCATCCTACGGAATCTTACTCGTGAAATTAAATGTCGCGGGGGAGTGGCGTGGTGACACTCAATTGGAGTGGTATCCACTAAAACTCTTTAAACGCATTTGTAGGGCTTTCAACATTGGGGTTTGCTAGACGTCAGGGAGGGTTCGCTATGCAGTCAGGATGAACTGTGGGAAGATTGCGGTTTTAGCGTTCAACGCTCCAGGGCCATCCGTTTCGGGCTCGGTCTCCGAAGCCCTACACCCGAACTGCTACACCCTGAAGATGAACGTGCCATCAGAAAGTACGAATCGGCTCCCGGAAACCTAGTTTGAAGAGGAGTTTGCTTGAGCACAGACCCTGGCAAGGGACCCAAAACGAATCCACAGTCTTTGGAGTCGACAGGACTTAGGCTCGCTTCAAGTGTTTAACTAGAGGCTTCTCAGTCAGCGTTCTCTTCTTGCTGCCTCAAACCCTCTTCGAAATAAACAGAACAACAACTCTTTAGCAAGCTGTCTACCATCATAGTATATCCCAAACCCCTGTTCTGAATATTGAGACCATTTGAGACCCTCTAGCAAACAGAACCCCTCTACACCCCTCGAGTACGAGTGCCTATAGAATCCTTCTAGAAGGAACCCCTACTCCACTTATTACCATCTAAACCCCGAAAACATACTCATAAAGCCCCCTAGGAATCCTTACCAGAACCCATACGGGACCCCTTCTCTGCTTCTTACGGCCCCAATGTCTAGACCATCTCAACCCCCGTCAACACGCCCTTAAACACTAAAACACAATTTTATTATAGTTATTTTCAACCAAAATAGAACCCTCTTCTAGTTATCTATTTAAAGCCAAAATAGCACCCGATTCTATTTATTGAAAACCAAAAATTTTTACCTTATTCTAGTAATTGAGCCCGCAATTTGCGTTTTCAGCTCCAGGGGGCGGATGGGCCGAAAACTGCCAGCGTTGGGCAGCGAGAGCGCTGGAGAGTGGGTCGGCCAAAGATCCTGCCCAGTTCGGGTGTAGGGCTTATAGGGTCCACCTGAGATTATTTTAAAGGGATCGAGAAGGGTTCCTTTAAAAGGATCTATAGGGTTTTAGGGTTTAGGGTGGATAGGGTTTAGGGTTTATAGGCTTAAGAGTGTAGTGCAGCAGTCTGTAGACGTCATTCCCCTGATCCCTATCCCGTTAAACCCTATCCCTGAAGCCTAAACCCCGACTGCATGAGGATTAATATAGTGGCTTGATAATTAGAATAGGGTTTGGGGCGGTGCGGGCGAAAGCCTGTCGACGAAGAGCGAAACGAAGGACGACATATGCATCCTCAAAGAATACGTAAATACACAGGGTTTTGGGGCCCATTAATATGCATACTGATAATAAGGAACCCACAAAATAGTATTAAGGTAACTATTTAAGGCCCCCTATACTAAACCCCCATAATACCCCTTATAGTAATCCTTATAGACACCTTTAAAAGGAACCCTATGGGTTTTAGAAATTATTTCCCTGAAGTTTGTTACATCAATTTTCCTCACAGTGGGAGCCCTTTAAGACCCCTCTGGGTCTGGGGTCGAGGGCTGGAGGGGCTTTGTATAGGGCTCTCTTTTTTAAGGGTCTCCAGGCGTCAGGACGTTGACGAGACCTTAGGCTCACCTCGAAACTTACCACTCTGCAGCACTGCTGTCAATCACCCAAGCCATTGCACGATAGGGTATCCTGGGGACCGACGGGAGTAGTTGGGGGAGGTTCGAGTCTGAGTTCGGGTTGCCTACTACCAGTACTAGAAGCAGTCTGTATAGGGTATTTTTGAATTCAGGTTCAGGGCTTTGAGGTTTGAGGCCTTAGGTTGTAGTCTGAGTTGGTTAGGCCTTCAAACCCTTCGGGTTCTAGGCACCGGAATGTATGCCCACAGACCCTCGAACCCTCATACTTAGCGCCGTAATAATTGGAGTAGTGTTTTGGTGGAGGTTAGATCAGAACTGTACCAGTTTTTCGGACCGTCATATACTTGTATCGGGGACCTTAATATTCAGAAAAGGGTTCGGTTGTTGGAAATATTAAACGGGAGGGCCCACCAGGTCATATACTTGCTAGACGTTCCCACCCTGAACATACAACATTCACGCCCCGCTGTCCGTCGGCAACGCCCACAGCAGCAGTGCCACCTTATTGTTGGGCTTTGCGGCTCTATGGAGGGAGAATAAAACTTCATGGATGGTGAGGAGAGAATTCCCATCCGTCGTGATTTTGAGGGTCGAAGCACAGTTACAAAAAGCTCGGCGCGCCATGTTTGGGGTGTAGGGTGCATAGAACATAGGGCCCTTAGAGATCAGTTTTGGGGGTAGTATGATAATGTTATAGCTGTGTCTAGAAAAATACGAGGGATATTCTTACCAAACACTCGGGACATGTCACCATTTAGGGACATACCAGCAGTAGAAACAGGGACGGCATGAAAGCAGCAAGAGAAACGCACGGAAAGGAACACGCCAAGACAAGTAGGTGACATCCGGGCAACGGGACAGAACAGCTTCAAGAAACAGGCGACGAGGAACCCGCCGGATGCTTGTGCAAGGCCTACTTGTCCGGTATCATGGGGAACTAAAGGTTAAGCTTTTTGGTTATATAAAGATTATATAGGAACTATACTACCCAAAAAAGGTCAAAGCGCGACGTGGAATAAGCTGCGTCCCCAGCGAAAGGCGTGAGACGAGCTTCGCGAATTTGCGAATTAAGCTCAGAAGTGTTGTGGGAAGCAGGCCGGCAACGGACGAGGTGTGATTTGGGGGATGCGATACGAATATTTCAGGACTCGGACTCCCGGCACTATGATGGATTCAAGAAGGTGTCGAACGTGGGACCCTGAAAGGAGGTTGGGTCGGGATTTCAAAGAGGGAACAACATTGGTAAACCCGTAAGATGACAATGATCGCAGATTTTCGCGGGGATAAGGAGTCAACTTCAAAGAAGCATTAAGGAGATCAAAACATTTCACAAAGGTACCTGCGGCTTGCGTTAATACCTGTGGGGGCAGTCGGGTGGCTTCGGAACGGTTTGGGAGGAAAAAGGTTAAAGGTTGCCTACTCTACTACTAGGAAGAAAGACTGCTATGGTGAATCCTGAAGTGCCTTGCATGCGTCTTGCGACCAGACAAGCCCGAAACTCCCTAACATGGGAAGGCCACGACACCACTGTCCAGGGTTTAGGGTTTGGGTATCTCATGTCTCCTTAACCTTAGACCCTCAATGAAACCGCGACGTTGAAACCCTAATTACACCCTAAACCTAAAACCACCTCCCAAATCCTAAACCGTAAATCCACATGCCAAATCCTTTAAACCGAAAGGACGGGGATTTGCTCCGTCGGGCGGCGTCGGCACCCTTTGCCGCCAATCCTGGGGAGGTAGAACCGCCGCTGAGGGCCTTCTTTTGAACGGGTTTTAGGGTTTACGGTTTAGGGGTTTACGCTTTAGGGGTTTAGGGTTTAGGGTTGAGCCCAAAAAAGCATCTAAACATAAACCCTTCCAGGTGCTGAAAAACCCTTGCTTAGTCTTTAGGGTTTAGGGTCTAGGGTCCTGCAACAGGGGTGTGTCACACTGTGTATAGTTGGCTGCTCCTTTGGGCCCCAATCGCGGGGACACAGAGGGTCATGATGCCGTATGGTTTTGATACTGTTGAAGACGGACTTCAAAGGGTCTTATCAAGGCTGTCTAAGGGTTGCTATCTTTGTCTTTCGGTGTTCAGAGAAGCCTTCTCGGGGTTTCCAGGTGCATGCAAGATATAGCTCCAAACTCCAAACTTCATTGCTCCAAAGGCCATGAGCCGTTTAGGATTCACGGCTTCCTAAGGCTTCGGGTTCAGGGTTCCAGAGTTTAGGGATTGGTCTGGATCAAGGCTTAGGGTCTGCGGTTGTTAGCCAAACACATGAAGCTGCAAGGGCCTGCGGCTTCAGATTCCTCCTACAATGAACCCCAGAAAGTTGGAATATGGGTTTGTTTAGGAGGACTGGTGCTGGGATCCACTGTGCTTTACCTTATGGGCGTGAGGATACTGATGCTGCAAATTTCTGGATTCTGCTATAAAGCCCTCCAGGATCCCTTAAAGGATCCCTCACAGCAACCCCTCAAGGAACCTTTCAAGGATCTCTTAAGGATTCCTTAGGGGCATAGTTCAAGATATAAAGTGAAGACTGCGCTTTCCTTGTTCCGGCGCGGGTCAAACTAAACTAAAGTAGTGTAATCAACGCCCTGGCGCCCTGTAGCCCAAACCCTGGTCCTAACCCCTTAACCCTAAACAATAAACCCTAACACGTAAACAAAACCCTAAACCTGAAATCACAAACCCCAAACCCTAAACCCGAACTCTGGAAGTTCAAAATTTGGGGTTTAGGGCTTAGAATTTAGTGTTCGGGATTTGGGCTTGAAGGTAGGGCTTCGGGTTTGGGGTTTTGGGTTCACAATCCAGGGTTCAGAGTCTAGGGCTCAGGTTTTAGGGCTTTTGCGTCGAAGGCGGAGCTTCCTTAAGAAGCTGCTCATCAGCCTGCTTATCACTACCCACGAAGCAACAGCCCACCCTAAACCCTACTTGGAGGCCTAGGCGACTTGGTAAGCAGGTCATAACAAGTAGGGTGTAGGGTGTCCATCCCTTGGTGCATTGCCGCCTCTCATCTGCGCATCTACCGCCCCTTGTGTGCTCCTGAAGCCCCGCTCTGCCAAAGCGGCACAGCACAATTGGCAGGGCCTGTCGAAAAGTTCATCGCTCCTTGAGGTGTCATGCCCTGCATACCAAACATCGAAATGCTGGCCTCGAAATGCCCTCGGCGCTCGCACGTGTCCGAATCGCAGTCTCCGTGCCATCGCTGGCACCATTAGGGGCGGACGCCTGCTGCGCCCGGAGGAGGGAAGTCCCGCTTCTTCGCTTCGGCCAGTAGTAATTCGCAGCGCTCCATCCGCTCAGGCGGCGGCAGGGGGCCACTAGCGATACTGTGATCGGAGACCATGTCCAATGATGTCACGGCTTTTGCGCAGATCGAGCAAGGGTGTAGGAATCCGCCGAGGCCAAAGGCCTCTGGCGTCTTGATGGTTAATACTAACCAACCCTCTACCTAATCCTTCTCCAACTGCAAACTTCCACCCGTTTTTAGCGACTGTTTTCGACCCCCTTGCCCGGCTTCCGTCCTTTTTTGCTGCCGAATTTGCCTCCCCCCCTCCTGCCCCCCCCTCCCGGGCCCCTTCCCCCCCCCCCCCCCCTTCCCCTCCCCTCCCCCTCCTCCCCTCCCCCCCCCCCTCTCCCCCTCCCTCTCTCTTCTCCCCCTCCGGCCCGTCCTCCCCACCCTTCCGTCTTGTCCTGCCCTCGCGTGTTTTTTCGATTGCCTGCTCGTTTTCTTTCACCTTTTCTTCTCTTTCGGCCTGCCCCCGGCTCCACTGTCTTTTCTTCTTATGTTTCGTTTGCGTCCTTCTTTCCTGCTTCCTCGTTGAAGCTCTCGTTTTGCTGTTTTGTTGCCCCCCCCCCAGCCCTCCTCCCTCCCCGCCCCCCCAGCCCCTTTTCCCACCTCTTGTCTGCACTTCTTTTGGCTTGTTTTCCTTCCTTCCCCCCTCCCCCTCTTGCTGGCCCCTCCTCCGGCCGGCCAGTCCACCCTTCTGTTTTTTCGACCTTTTCTTCTCTTTCGGCCTGCCCCCCACCGAGCCGGCTCCACTGCCTTTTCTTCTTATGTTTCGTTTGCGTGCTTTGGCTCTCCTGCTTCCTCCTTGAAGCTCCGTCGTTTTGCTGTTTTGTTGCCCCTCGCCCCCGCCCCCCCTCAGCCCCTCCTCCCTTTCCCGGCCCCCCTCCCCGTCTTGTCCTGCCCCCCCCCCTCCCCCCTTCCTCCGCCCCCCTTGCTGGCCCACCCTTCCTCCTCCGGCCCCCCCTTCCCAAACCCTCGGTCTTTGTTCGTCGTGCTTGCCACGATAGGCCCATGCCCTGCCGTCGAAAACTGCTGGGTCGAACACTTCCAAGGCGCGTCGTCGGCCAGACCACACGACTCGTCGACTTATCATGCATCACCAGGACCAAGCACTGGCATTGCTTCTGTATCTCATTCCTGCAACCCTTCTGCGCACTTGGGTTTTGCTGCATGTGCTTGCTCTACACTTGCCACACTTCTTCAAGTAGCCCTGGCCCTGCAACTAAATTACACCTGCTTTAAGAGGCCCTTCGCAGTTTGGCCCCTGCTCTGCGCCCCTGCTGGCCCTACTGCAGCCGGCGGCCGAGGCGGGCTGCGTAGCGTTAGAATTAGGATGTAAGGTTTAGGGTGTAGGGTTTAGGATGTAAGGTTTAGGCTAATGGTTTAGGATGTAGGATTTAGGGCAATCCAAGAACCCTAAAGCTTGCCTTGTAGGCCTTAGTCTCACAGAGGAAGTGGTCTGCCAGTGCCGGCAGGGCCTCCGCATGACATACTGGGCCGAGACAAAACCGATTTGGGTTTAGGGCTAAAGGCTGAGGGGTAATGATTTCGGGTTCTGGGTATAGAGTGAAGGGCTTAGGGTTTGGGATATGCAAAGTTTCTGGGTGAATGCAGCCCTTGCTGGGCAGCCGGGGATGTGCAATGAAGGTTCAGAGTGCTAAGCCCTAAACCCCAAACCCAAACCCTAAACCCCTAAACCCTAAACCCCACACCCCTAAACCCTAAGCCCTAAACCTTTGGAGGAACCCTCGACCCTCAAGCCGGAACGCTTTGGCTCAGGGCTCAGGGCCATGGGGATCCAGGTGGCGAGAAGCTCATGCACAGTGCTGGCCCGGGTTTAGGGCTTACAAGTAGTATAGGGTTTAGGGTTTAGGGCTTGGGATTATCAGGGTTTGGGGTTTAGGGTTTAGGGTTAACTGGCGTTTAGGGTTTAGGGACCCTTGCTACAGCCATGGCCGGCGGTGCCGCTAAACACTCAACCCTAAATCCCAGAGCCTGTGAGCTGAGCTTTAAACATTGAGATGCCTCAATGAGCTCCATAGCAATCTGCCAAAGAAGTGGCGATGCGAGACCGTCCTTCGCACAGATAGTCGGCGCAGTGGGCTTGCAGTAATGTGTTTTTTCTTGCATTATTGTAGTTATGAGTATAGTACTCATAGTATTGCATGTAAAGTGAAAAATGAGTTTAGCAGACTGAGGTTTTGAGATTGAGACCACTGCATTTCCCCGTGTGCCATTGCACCAGGCGAAACCATGAACCCCAAGAATAAACCTTGGGGCAGACCCCAAAACAGGAGCGTGTTCAGTCCTCCCACAGAGCAACCAAGTAGGTCCCGGTTTCTTCCCGGTGGAAGTACCTAGGCCGAGACGCGAGGGTGGGCTTGGTTTAAGCTGTTTTGTTGAACCCTCGGTTTAAGCTGTTTAAGGTTTAGGATTCAGGGCTTGTCTAGTTTACTTAGTTTCAAAAATGCTTGAAATGGATTCCAGCTTCAAGCTTGTGACTTTTGGGGCTTACGGCTTCAAGACTTATAGTAAGCATAACGATGAACATTTTGGCGTTGGGTGGTGGAAGATCCCAGGATGAGGGCTCAGGTTTTGGAGTTCGTGCTTCTCTCTCCGAATTCAGTGCTTTGGGGGCCTCTGCTGTTTCAGGACACTAGACCCTAAACCCCTAAACCCCTAAACCCTAAACCCTAAACCCTAACCCTCAACCGTGAAGACCCCAGAGTCGCAGACTGAGGAAGATCCTGGGGGCTGCTATGTAGGAGCCTTCATCATTAGAACAGGGTTTTGGAGTACATAATGGCCGAAATTGTATAGGGACGATAAGGCGCCGTGCAATTATTTACTGAGTAATTCAGACCCGTATATACTAGCATTAGGAATTGCATAGTGCTGTTTCGAGGGAGTTCGAGAGCCTGTGAGGGAACAATAGCATCTTTAAGTATGAACTCAGACCCCTAAATGGTAGCGTTCGTTAGGTTTCGGGATTTGGGGTTTCGGGTGTTCGTAAGCATTCGACGTCCACATTATCGGCATCACCGCCTTAATTTGCCTTTGCTAGCGCTCCTGTAGCCCTTTTGCCTAGTGTCGCTTTACACGCTACTCTGACTGGTGCCCACCGCTATGACCACTGTTATCCTTTAAACCCTAAGCCCTGACCACTAAACCCTAAACCCCTAAACCCTAAAGCCTAAGCCCGAAGACCCAAACCCTAAACCTTACTACAGGAATAAGTAGAATAAGGCGTTGGGGCCCATTACACTATAATCATACTAATCATAATAGGGAACCCCCAAAATAGTCCCTATAGAAACCCTATCGGCCCGAGATGCATGCTGGACTCTTGCAGCTGCCGGGACAGCGCTTCTAGCGCCTCTGGGGATAGCACCTCCACGCGTAGGATCTCGGATTCCGGGTGAGCGTTTAGGGTTTAGGGCTCCGGGCTTAGGGTTTAGGGCGTTGGGTATTGGTGTTTTTGAATGCCCTTTTCCACAGCAGAGAGCCCCAGGAGGTAGGTTGGCACGGTGCCACCTTCAAGTAATGTAGGAACCTGCCCCAAAAAATAATAGGATTCATATAAGGACCCTAATAAAGGCCCCAGGTTTGTTAATCAGGTTCCTACACTACTGGCTATGGGATGCTATGGGTTTTTGAGTTCGTAGGGCTTTTAGGCCTTTCTCCGCTCGCACATGCCGAAGGCCTGCTTTGGGCTTAGAGTTTCGGGTTTAGGGTTTAGAGTTTACGCGCTGGTGTTACTTGAGGTTTATGCTTTGGGGTTCTTTAGGGTTTAAGGTTATTTAGGGTCACGGGAGTGGAAGGTGGTGTCGGTGCCGTGATTTGAATACTGTAAACATGGCCATGAACCCCAAAGAATATGTGTAAACAAATCCTAAAAGAAGCCCTGGCAGAAAAACCTTTAAAGAAATCCTTAAATAAATCCGAAAAGAACCCCTCACAGCAACCCTTAAAAAAATCCTCAAAGAAATCCTTAAAGAAACCCATAAAGGAACCCTTGAAGAAATCCTTAAACAAACCTTTAAAGGAACCCTTAAAGAAATCCTTAAAGAAATCGTTATATAAAGGAGCCCTTAAAGAAACCCGAAAGCTAAGTCCGTCCGTCCTCGTCGAGGAGAGCCTGGCTATGGCCCTTGAGGTGTGGAGCCACCGCCGGGCCTGTTTACGGCTCTTGCGGCTCTTTTTTTGGGGAGGGGGGGGGTTTAGGGTTTAGGGTTCAGGGGTTTAGGGTTTACCTGGCGATCCTAGCGGCCTAAAAAATCCTTCCTGTTGGGAAATTCTGGATTTATGTGATAAAAGAGCGTATTTCGGTTTCTTAAAGGGTTTCTAGGGGAGGGGTAAAGCGGACACTTTTTAGCATGATTGCCTTCGATAGGCATCCGTGAAGCCCCAGACCAGGACCTAGCTATCTTCAATATCGTCCTCACAAAGAACAGATCGTCATATCATACTATCGCAAGATCCAAAAAACTTCCTCAACATGTACTATCGACCCCCGTAAGCTTTTCCCTGTGGGAGCATATACTCTGTCTATGCATACGTAGTTATAAGCCCGATCCTTTGGACCCCTCGATAAACCTATGACCCCTACAGAATCCAGGAGGCGGCAACAATCACCATCTCGCCGCGGCTCAGGGCAGCAGTGCTTCTCTTAAGTTGGGGTTCATAGGGTGTAGGGCAGGCTTTCCTTTGAGCATCTTTTGAGCATCAGCTGGGTTTCCCTACCTTAGTTTCGGGTTGGCAGCTTTCGAATGTGTTAGCATACGTAGCAGTATGACGTCCTACTAGTCGGATAGTACTGCAGATCCGATCAAAACATTTCTCTTGGGCAGACCGAGCCTGCAAGAGCAGCTAGCTCATGGAAATCATGTGCTGGTGCGGGCCATGCTATGGTGGCCAGGAGGTGCGCCCATCCCACCGCCATATCCCTGTTGTGCTTTTTCGTTCGCAAATGCTGTGCATCATGAGCTCGTTTGGTTATAACCTTGGACTTCTGCTTCAGCTTTTTTAAGATCAAGCCACATGACATGGCTCGGGAAATCGAGCAGGTGATTCTGAGTGGGTTGGGTGCTGCTTGGTATGGCAACCCTGAAGTTAAGGATCGACTGTCTTTTGAGGCTCCGTCTTCCTTGATCCTGCCAGCTGCCGGGGAGAAGGTTCCTTTAGAAGGTTCCTTTAGCGAATCAAGAAACAGTGGTTATGAATGATATGTTCGTCGTCCCGATCATCCTTCAGATGCGAGCCGCTAAATCTTTGAAGATTCCTAGCATGGAAACCATCGCAGAGGAGTTAGAGGCCTTGTGGATGAAGTTTCACGAGGCTAGGCAGAAAAAGGCGTACAAAGGACGGTTTCCCAAAATGCCCAGCGACTTTAAGTTGCCGGATCATGTGCAAGCGATTTGCATCACTGACTCCAAGCACATAAAGTCCCTTCTGTCAATGGCGAAGAAACAGTTCCAAAGTGAGAGGGTTGCTCGAGAATCTCAGCTTCATTGATGCAATTGTGGTTTGTCTATTCCCTCACCCCTATTGGGTCTTGCAAATGATTTTGCTTGTATCTCAGGATGAGGATTATCGACGAGTGGTTGCCAATTTCGGCAGCAAGGCACGGGTTGGTGACTTAATTCTGGCTTCGCGGCTTAATGATATCCTTCTCAGGATGAGTATCCCGAGCTCGACACGTCAAGCGCCGATGCCTCTCATGCTGCTCCTTCCCAGATGCCTGATGAAGAGCCCCAGCCTTTGCAAACGGAGCCGAAACCAGCAAGCCGCACAGCTGCCAAGACGAAAGCGAAGAGCCACATTTTCGAGCCCCAGAATGATGACGATGACGATTGTGAAATTATGGGTAGCTCAGATGCTTTGGCAAAGCTGGGAAAACGTGCCCAGATAGCAGCCCAAATTGAACATTTGAAGCTCATGATTCTCGTCAGCTTATTAGGCCATGTTGGCTTTTGTGCGTCCATGTAAGTTTCAAAGGGTTTCGGGAGGATACACTCATCATGAGCATTGTCCCTCAGCTCAGGATTGCGGAGAAGAACAAGAAAGATTCGGCAGGGCTCGCTGCCCTCGACAGTGGCCGCACAGGCCGTCCCCGAATAAAATTGGATTATCAGTTAACCAAAAATCGATCGATCCTCCGATTCAGTAGCTTTTGGTAGTGCTACCTCGACATACCCTAAACCCTATCTAAGTCACCCCTACCAGGCTCGCACATAGACCAGGAGGAGACGCAGGTCACCGAGGATGCTGAAGAAGCTCCTGCCGCCGGGCTTTAGAAGGGCTGTTTGCAGAGGGATGTTCGCTGATTGGCTGCTCTGTGCTTGGATTGGTCTAAGGTTGTTTTACGTATGGATCAGTTGGCCCTGAACCAGAAAAGGAAGGAGATTGCACAAGCCAAAGGTAAGGCCAGCAAAAAAAACAGAAGTTCCTGACGATCTGCCTGATGGAGAAGACGAGGTCCCAGACCCAGAGGAGCCCGAGGAAGAAGAGAAGCCGACGCGGGGTCGAGGCAGAGGTGGAGGGCGGGGAGGCCCCGGAAGCTGGGGGGGCCCCGGAAGCCGGGGGGGCCGTGGAAGCCGGGGTGGCCGGGGAGGGCGGGGAAGCAGGGGCACGGGAGCAATGAAGAGACCAGCTGCAGCTGCTATGCTTTCGCATGAGGAGCCAGAGGAGGAAGATGATGAGGAAGAAAAGGTTAAGACGCCAGTGAAGAGCCCAGTGAACCCAGGAAGCAACCTGAAAGTGAGGTTTACCCCCAGAAAGAAGGCCAAGGCCAAGGCTACCCCAAAGAAGAAAGGCACCCCGAAAAAAGAAGAAGAACAAACCCCCTGGAACTCGGACGGAGGAGTGCATATCTATCCTAAGTGGTGTGCTTCATCTTTGTTTACCTCATGTCGAGCTTGTGAAAATCCCTGCTAGGAGGAACTGGAAATCAAGGCTTTCATTCATGAGTACAACCGTGCCGCGACTGCGACCTACAGAATCATGGCATATTGGACGAGACCAGCATTCGGAGTGTTGGATAGCAATGGAAGCCAAGCAGCTAGGCGAAATAGATTGTAAAATAGGATTGCTAGTATCTTCGTGGGGTCAAGAACAGATGTTCCTCAACTTCTAAAAAGCGCCGTGTCTGCTAAGGTTGCCTACATGGGACCCGGCAAGGCTGACCTCAAGTCTCTGTGGCTTCCCACGAAGCAGCTTGTGCCTTTACCCAAACATCTAGGCTTCTAGAATCCTTTGCATGTGTGGCTTCGTTGTACCGATGTTTGCTTGGGATAGTTGATCTTCAGGCCCTGGACATTCTGGAGGGTGGCCTGGATTTTGATCATGCCTTGAGCAAGTTCGAAGCTGCAAAGCGCTGTCTCCAAGAGATCCCATAGCAGGAGAGAACCCAAGTCGCAACAACCCCCGTAACTAGGTTCCAACATCCATGCCTGCAACCTGTAGAGGGCATTATTTCGAGATAGATAGTTTTTCTGGCTTACGGGACCTCCTGCGGGGATTTTTGACACGAAAGGCTTGCGACCCGATTGATCCCTGCTGTCCTGGAAAAAGTTTTGCTCGATCGCCGCACTGCGAAATCACCGGCATCTGCAGAGCAGGGGCTTTTAAAGAGCATGCATCCCTCAAGAGTAAAATCCCTAAGTACTTATCGGGGGGTCGGGGTTCACGTATCGATAGAGACTCGTATGGTTGTGCATGATCGGTAATTTATAAATTTTGTAGCCTTATACTAGCCCATAATGATTCTGCAACACTTGCGGCTAACCCTCCGGTGCCCTTCAACATCCGCTTGTAACTTTAGTAAAACACAATGACTATGTACATAGGCAGACCCAGGAATCATCTGTGCAACCCAGACAAATCATGTTCCGATTCGCCGAGAGACGTGACAACTAGCAGTCTCAAGCCCCTAGCCCCGCTACGCAGGTCTCTGGATGTCCGACGTGCCGTGCAGCGACGTACTGGTGTCATCTGGAAGCAGAAGACCAAGCAAACCCGAGGCCAGCCAGCCCTGTTTACTGTATGTGTGTTCCAACTTATGAGGGCCTGGTTAGTTTGGTTGAAGTGAGGATGTCTGAGATCTCCTGACACAAACATGTTTCGCATTGTGCTCGGAAGCTGTGTAGCCTGTCTCCGGACCCCGCCTAGAATGTGCCTTATAAACCTTCCAACCCGGAATATTTTCTATGCCTTATATGCAATCCCATAAACCGTTAGACCCCGAACAGATGCCGTATACACAGCTAGTTGCCTCGTGTCGAAAGAGAATACGGTGTGCGAGTTCCCGAAGGTAGCTGTGCGGGTAGGTCGTTGGGTCCCCAGTCTGTTACAGCAACAGAGATGAAGCCGTGGACTTCAGAATCCATGGCCTTGCTCGTCGCCCGCCTCCGTGTGCTCGATGCCCCGAAGGCCTCATGCCAGCAGGAAGGGTTGACTTTAGCAAATATGTACGACCGAGTTCCCAGGCTTTCGAATGACTGCTGCAAGGTCTTCATACTATGTATATTGCTGCTCTTCTGGGCGAAGAATGTTGGGCCTCATTTGGACCGTGACTCTAGGCTTGCACGCTAGTCTTCCAAGAGTTGATTTGTTGCTGTCGCTTTCAGTGTCCTACCTTAAAACCATGCACATTGAGGTCTTTCAATGGGTGGAGTTTTTCAGTGGCTCCGGTATGGCGACTCGATGCATGACTTCCTCCGGGGTGCTGGGATGTCCTCTCGATATCATGCACTACACCGGGCCCTGGAACAAGCAGAACTACCTGGATTTACTGACACCGGCTGGCATGGCGAACCATGATTGCATTATGTAGTTGATTAAGTGGAATAACACAATGCCCCCGACTTTAAGCTTGATCCCAGGCTCGCTACGATCACGATGCTCCAGTGTGTGGAAGATGATTGCATTGCCTGGTTCGGAGTGAAGTGTAGTAGCAGCAGCACCATGAATATGGGCACGAGCAGGCGATCTTTTCTGTTGCCGGAGGGTGACGTTTCCAAAACAAGTGTAGTCGAGTCCAACTGCTTGGTGGCGAGGCAGGACTGTTTGCCAAGGGGGATTGCTGTTGTTCTCCGCAACTAGCTCGAATCCCTGCTGACTCAATTTCCTGGGCAGGAGTGTGCTCCTCATGCTTCTCTGTGTTGCCAGTGGCGGGGTTTTCATCCTTGAGAACCCCAGAACTTCGTGGATGTTCCACCATCCCAGGATTCGTTGGCTCTGTCGGCAAATCAGTGTCACTTCGAATGCTGAGTGAACTCGATGTGTAGATAGTGCACATAAGTTCACAAATCTCATGTTGTCGTGGTTGTTGCTTTGTACTTACATCCAAGGTATATCGCACGAACTTTTGGATGGCACACTTCAGCTCGCCAACGGCAAAGAGGACCAGCATTATTTCTAATTCCACAGCTATCGGATCCTTTGATAAGGGTCACTTGTTCTCTTGGCAACGAGTTCGTCGAGGCTTGCAAGGCAAGACTACCAAACGATATCATGGTTCGAACGGGAAGACCAGATACATTGGTACGGAAAACCTCAAAGCAACCGAGCCCGGATCTTACGTGCAAAAGCATTCGCAGCCCGTATATACTCTCTAAAACCCATGCAACACCGCAAACAACACTTGCTGACCCAGGCAGTATCCTCTACGGTTTGGAATGCGGATCGTGACTCTGAAGCACCAGCTGAAGGCCCAGGCAAGTGGGAAGCCCAAGCCTCTGACAGTGCCGGATCTTCGAGAGCAGCTCAGCGATATGAACTGCCAGCAGGGTTTGGGTGATGTCTGGGAAGAAGCTTCGATGGATGAAGTTTTGGTTTACCTCCGGGGCAACCGAAACTTGATGCTTCCGGATTGGGCTCGACCTCTCTTGCCTTCGACGGTCTGATGCACAGGCTGATGGCGGCTTTGTAGTATTAACTTCAGAGCCCACACACACTTGGCTAATTCAAGCGTGCAATTTGAAGATCGTCCTTGCCTGGGCCACAGCTACCAGGGATCGTTCTTATGAGCTTATTAGACACAGGTGGTGGGATGATTTTCACTGATAATTGCTAATATTCTGCAGGATGTCACACTAGATGTCTTGGCTGCTTAGCTGATGTGCAACATACCGGCAATGATCGCAGGTGACAAAGAGGACCGTCGGGCAACACTATTGTTTATCAGGTTCTTGGAACTCATATTGTCCTGGAAGCTTTCTTTCAAAGCAGGATAGTGCAGGCCACCCTGAATGTGTTCTAATATGGAAGCCCCGATTCCCCAAGAATTCCCAAGTGGGGCCCCGTATCAGCCTTTCGAGAGCAATATTATAGCTGCCTGTTGGGAGCTCCCGCGGGAATTCCCGCAGACCCCGGAAACAAGGCCCCGCGAATCTAAAACCAATTAAAAGCTTCTGTGACGTTATTAATATTGAACCCACGCCGTGGTTGTAAATCACTATAACGCTAATAAATAGTTCTTGAAAACCACACTAGAACCAGGACCCCGAATCACAACAAAATGTTGATATTATGTTGGGATTTGTTGAGATTGGCAAAAACCGAAAACCAACCTGAAACCAACCTGAAACCAAAAAAACGCAACATTATATCAACAAAAAACCAACCTGGATCACAACAAAAACCCAACAGAAAAGCGTAAGCGGACACATTTTTCCCGCGGGACTTATAAGGGCAATTATGGGTCATTATTTGGGGGTTTGGGGGCCGTTTGCCGCTGATTCCGCAGATTGCCGCTTTACCTCTCGAACCACCCAGGAACTATAGGACCCTTGGTGCGGAGTCTTCTAAGGGCGGACGTAGATGGGCAAAAAGCCAGTGCATCTTCACTCCAGGCAGTGGAGTTGCAGTGAGCTGGGTCTAGGGATGGCCCATCTTGTCAAGTGCAAGTCAGAGATGCCCGAAGAGGCCATGAATGCCCAGCTCGAGGACCCTAAACCCTATTGTAAGTAATTAATGAAATCTCTTATGTTCGAGTAGAAACTATCCAGACCGAACATATCCCCTAAACCCTTTCTTACAGGACTTGGAGCGGCAATTGGCCGAAATGGATATGTCGGCCCGGCCTGCAAGCGCCCAGAAAGCCAGGGAACCTGAGGATTGTTGTCTTGAGAATTCATGTGCTTCTGTTTTGATGTTGAGATCGATAAGCTAGATTGAAGCTTTCAGCGAGGATCTGGGTGGAACGGCGGGCCATGCCGACAACAACGAGCGGTGTGTACGACGAAGATTAGAGGGGAGCTTCAATGCAGCAGCAGCAGCAGAAGAGCGTGGCCCGAACAGTTCCCGCTCAATGGCTGCCGCATCCAGCAAAGAATCCCTTGCTGAAACGTTGGATCTGAATGATCTGAATCGTGATGCCACCCCAAGCCCTAAAAAGCCCGCCTCTAAGCGACAGAAGCGACGACAATCAACGCCGGAGGCACCTTCGAAGGAGAGGGCTTCTTTGAGTGCTGATGTGCAAGTAATGTGAACCTGGGTCTAAGTCTTGTCGTCGACATATCGTCGCCTGTGTGTGTGTGTCTGCCTGTGCTTACATGTGTGAGCACAATAGACTGTGAAGCACAGTCTTACAATTAAATTCATTTACCACATATGTAATCTCTCATTATGTACAATTACTTTGACTTGCTATCTCTAGGGCTGTCCCTCTCTCCCTCTCTCTCCCTCTGTCTTTCTATCTACTCCCTTCGATCAATTTTCCTCTCGCGAAGTTTCTCACTGTTCCACACGAAGTAGTTGAAAGGGTCGTTTTGGGTGTAGGTGCAATGAGTGTTTTATGTTCTGGGTTTGGGAACAGGACCGACAGCACTGTGATGACAGCAAGCCCCGACCAGCTTCTCCGGAGCCTCCCGCTACACCCCCGGCAACAGATGACTCAGATATGGAGCTGTTGCAAGAGAAACAAAATCTTGAAGAGCAACTTGCGAGGCTTCAGGCGAAGTTGAATCAGGCTAAGGAAGGCAAAGTCAAGGCGGAAAGATCGATTTCCCGATCCGACCCACCAGCCCCGTCGTCTCGACGTGCCAGCCCTGCCCCGAGCACCTCTGCCAAACGAGCCCCAAGCCAAGCTCCGAGCCGCCCAAGCCGAACTCCGAGCCAAGCTCCCAGTGCCAAGAGATCTTCAAGCGAAGCCCCGAAACCTTCAACTCGGATGGTGAGGCAGAACGCCTTTGTGGATCCTACGAAGCCCCGCCCGGTGGCTGCACCCTCGCGGGCCCGAACCCTCCCGCCACGTGTGGAAGAGCCCGAAGAGGATGATGATGATGCAGAGGAAGATGAGGAGGAGGATCAGGAAGGTATGGAGGAGCAGGAGGAAGACACCCAGGAGAGGCGAACCTTTCAACGCCCCAAAGTGCTAAACAGTGGCAAATACGGCACGATCCACGACCCCAAGACTGGACAAGACTTTTGGCTGGTTCTTACATATACATTGTGTCGTGTTAGTTTTTCACTAAAACACCTCATGTACACATGTGTTCTTGTATCAACACACATTTGTGTGGGCTCTATCTCAGGTGCTTTCTGAATGTGCTATCGAGCAGCGAGTTCGGAGAGCCTGTACTTCCGGGAAGAAGAAGCAAGCCCTAAGAGGGCCGGCGGCTGTTACGTTGTACAAAGACATCGACAACCGTGAGGCACTGACGGAAATGCTTATCGCAGCAAACTTTCAGAAAGCCTCTCGAATCAAATCTATTCAGAGTGTTACATTGTCCCAGCTGCTGTCATTTCTCAGAGTGGGAAAACCAAGGGCTCTTTCCGGTCCCAAGTGACGAAGTTTGTGGAGCGCGAGAAAAACAAGGAGAATAAGATCACGGCTGGATGGTATACGGAGGCTGCAATGAGCAGTGTCCTGAAGATGAATCCGTTCTATCCCCAGTGAACTACTATACTTTGGTGTGTGCCTTATATAATCCTAGACCCACAAGAGAACCCATAACAAACCAGGTCCGATATCAAGGATGTCGTGGAGTACACCAAGGACAAGCCCGAGCTGAGGAGGCAAGGTTTAGGGAAATCGCGGTGGGTGATTGGGGTCTAGAAAAAACACTCCGTGCGAGGAAGTACAAGTACAACCCCAAGAAGCTCCGGCACTGGGTGGAGAACGATTGGACCACGACTCTCAAGGACACGACAAGAATTGTTTCCAGGTGGGAGAACAACGAAGCAGGCCAGGAGTTGCCGAAGGAGGTCAACGATGCCATGCCGGCTATGCCAAATATCAAGAGCCTGGGTTTCGAAAACATGGACCCCAGTGCGGTGGATGCTGACGACGACAAAGCCAAGCGAGTGTCTGATGAGGATACCAAATTTCTAGATACTGTTTGCATGGCTTTCAAGCATATATAATTCTAGATTCATTGCATTCACGTTTCCTTCCTGATACCAGGACCTCTCCGACGCGGTGGAGAGAGCCATGAGTGATTTGCTGATTCGCATTGCGAAGTTGCATGACACTGTGGTGAAGTTGCGGGCCCCCTACAACCCCGACCCGAAGTCTGCACACGAGAGGCCCTCTGCAACCCGACGAATACTTCTTCGCAGTGATTCAATCGTTTAATTGTAATGCTGTAGCAGGTATGCGAAGCAGCTGGAATCTTCGGCCGAGTCTATGGAGAGCTCCTACGACACGTTGTCCGATCTTCTAGCCCAGCAGAAATCCGTCAACAACACACCAAAGACACCTTTGAAGCACCTCGATTGCAGTTTTGCGACACGCTTGCAAAGAACTTCGGGGGAGCTGCTAGCAAGGAGTGCGGTGAAGGATGCTATCAAGAAGGCGAGTTCGCTGTTCCCCGGTTGCAACCTGACATACAATATATATTCATGTTACCGATGCTTCAAAAACTGAGGGGTTCGAAGGCCACGTCTGTGGAGGCCCTGGTGCTGTCATCAACTCAGTACACCACACTGACTGTAGCATCGTGCTCCCTCCCGAAAATCCTTGAGGCCCCAGATCCGCGACATCGAGAAACTGAGAAGGGTCAGCAACCCTTCCGCAAAGCCGGCCGTTCCCAAGGGTGCAGCGAAAGCTGCTGCCAAATCAAAGTTGGGTAAGAAGAAGTAGTTTTTCGCACATGGGGGCGACGCTGTTCCAATCGAGACTTGTTGCCTTCATACCGTGATCCCGTGCACACGTGATTGCACTTTTACACACGCTCACACACACATACATACGCACAGATTCTTCGGGGAGACATGTGCAATGCTGTGTATGGGTGGTATGTGTGCTACTTCTCACTTTCTGCTCGCTACGAACATGGGGAAGGTCGGTGTGAAAAAGATCGGTCGCTGAGCAACTCCCGGACGCCACCCCATCATCCCCAAAGCCCGAAATAACCCAACACAAGCCAGGAGATGATCGGCAGCGCCTCCAGGTGGCCAGAGCTTTGGCACGTGGAGCGCCCCGCCGGAGAAGGAAGGAAGGGGTTATTGGGTTTAGGGGGGCAGTATAATCTTAGTTAGATGTTGGGCAACTTAGAGGACGCTGTCCTAAGCCTTATTATCCCAGCAATAAGTTGACGATCTCCCATCTCCCTACACTACGGGCATATCAAAAGGGTTCCAGTGAAATCTCAGCTTTCGCTTTAAGGCATTAATACCCATATATTCTACGTAGGGTCGGGGATAGTTGGGTGCATGTTCTGCAATGGTTATTATAAGTCATATATGTTACAGGGTTAATAAAGATAACCGACTTTAGTGCTAGCCCCAACCAACAACACTCGTACAGATATGCTGTGCAACCCTTTTTATACTGAGGACTGCTGGCCCTGGGTGACCATCTAAGGTGTAAGAGACTACTGTAACTTCACTTGCCCTTGTCTTACCCAAGCAAAACCAGAAGTTATCAAAAAAGCCTAATAAAAACCATAAGTTACCCCAAAACCAGAAGTTACGAATCAATCCCTCCATTCCCAGGCTGCTGGTGCCAGCATCTGGGAAGAGGCTGTTTCGAGGCGAGAAGAAGATAACCCCACACCGCGAAACTCCATTTATGGTCGTCTAGCCCGGGGGAGCCGACACCGAGCTGAGCACAATGCTTTCGGAGAGTTGCTAGTCGATATAGAGAATTAATACAATAGTGGTTTCGTTTTGTAGTTTCGGGTTCTTTGTACAGGAATAAATAAATGATCGCGAGCATCATGAGGCTCAGAACTGCTGGGTTCACGCTGGCTGTTGATATTGATACCATCAAAGCTGGCCCGGACGAAACTCCGATTCCGTGGATCGATCCCTACAAAATGGTTTCGGCTCTCGCTGAATGCGACAAGTTGGATCTGATTTTCCCTGATGAATGCAATCTGCTGGAGTTCTGGAACCGGTTCTCCAAGATTTTTCCGGACCATTGGATATTCGAGGCTGCATCAGCAGGTAAGCTTAACTTGGCTCGGACACTACCTTTCTATTCGCATGGCGACGAAGGAAGGGGCAAACGCAAGAAAGGCATCCTGTTGTGGAGTATGCGGGGTGCTGTTGGACAAGGTTCACAACTTTTCAATTCTTTGCATAGCATTGATGATCGGGCTAAGAAAATGGGACTGAACATGGGCGGGAGTCTGAAATCAAGATTCCTTCATGTCGCTGTGCCGAAGCATATTTATGGCAAAGGGGCCGAGTCAGTCTGGGATGACATTGCCTTTCAGATTGGTTCTTCTTACCGACGATTGCAAACCGAAGGTTTTCTTTACAACGGCCGGCGGTTCCATGCTGCATGTCTGGGACTAACAGGCGACAATCCATTCCTGGCCAAAGTTGGTCATCTGCTGCGGAACTATGCACGAGTGGAAAAGAAGATTGGAGATGTGGCTGGGCACGGCATATGTTGGGTTTGCATGGCGGGAACACCTAACGTTCCTTTCGAGAACATGAATATGTACCCGGAGTGGTCCCACACACTCTTCGAGGTGCCACCCTGGCCGGAACTGCCACGGTTCTTTGAAGGGTTGGGCTGCTCTTGTGATGATGAAACACTTCCGAGCAACTTGTACTTTGATGCATGGCACAATTTTCATGGTGGCGTGGGAAAGAATATGGTGGCATCCACTGCTGCTGAAATTCTTGAAAGCATGGACACAAAGGAAAGTCTCGACACCAGAATCGACGAGTTCAATGATGCTTACAAGGCATGGCGAAAAGACTCGAAACTCACTTTGCATTATGGACAGATTGACTTAAACTTGTTTGGTCTGGAGTCAGGAATGCAAGCTTGGCCAGTTGGAGCTTGGTCAAAGTTCAATGATACCCGTGTGCTTCTGTCTTTCTTCGAAGATTATTTGAGGAAGAGGCAATACGTGATCACTGAAGTCACCGAGCTGGCGCTTGAGGGTGTGGCTTCAGCCAACTTATGTTTTCGTGTTTGCTACAGCGCTGGCTATTGGATGTCTTCGGAGGAGGCTGCGAAAGCGGGTAAAGCGGGTATGAGGTTTCTTTGCTGCTATGCACGCCTCGCTGAGGCGAGTTTGCGACAAAATCGTCTGAGGTATCCTTTGATGCCCAAAATCCATTACCTGCATCATGGCTTTCGGGATATGCTGCTGCTTTCTAGGCAGCACCCATGGGTGCCAAATGTGCTGCACTCTTCCGTTCAACTCGACGAAGATATGGTGGGACGGATAGCCCGTCTGAGCAGGCGTGTTGGGTCTCATTTGCTGATGCGCAGGACGTTGCAGCGGTACTTGATTTCGGCACATCTCGCGATCTTCACGTGAAAACGAGTGTTCGAAGACATTCCGAATCGAAATCAACGTCCCGATAAGTCCCATCTTCTAAAACCCAGAAATGAAATAATTCAGCCCCCGTAAAGCGGAACCTTTTTTAGCGAGGCTACATTTTCCTGTCCTCTTCAAAAGGGCGGAAAAAAGCAGAACAGAGTACCTCCAGGTAGGGTTTAGGGTTTTTTTCTAAGTGTAATGTACCACTCCTTTGACTCCACAAGCTTTGTCTGTTTCAGGGCCCTTTTCCGTCTGCATTGTCTGCGTCGGAAGTCTCCTGGGGAGACCGGCATCTTCAGCACCCACCCCTTTACGGTTGTGCTTTGAAACAAAAATCCCAAACCCTTTCGGACTGGTAGTACTCCTTCTGACTCCAAAAGTTTGGGGTTTAGGGTTTTATGCCTAGGTTTGGGGTTTGGTGTTTAGGGCTTGGGGTTCAAGGGAGGCCTGGTACGGTTCTGTATCGATGCACATGCTTTTTGGCAAGGGTTTGATTGGGGCTCACAAACTGATCTCTAAACTGTAAACCTTAAACCCGTAAACCCTAAACCGGTTTTAGGGCAGTACATGGGTTTAGGGTCCATTTAGGGCTTGTCATTAGTCGAGGAGCTTTCGGGTTCGGGATACCCATGCCCAAAAGTCAAAGAATCAAAGACCTCAAACTCTAAATCGTAGCGCAAGCCCAGGACATCAAATTCAGTTTGGGGACTTAGCTCCAGTAAGGACCTTAGAGGGACATGCAGAGCGGCCCTCGGCCTCGAATCCGCCTGAATCCCCAAGCCTCACACAGCCCGACAGCCGCCAACGCAACAATGCCAAAATCCCCAAATTCCAGGTTTAGGGTCTTAGGGTTTAGGGTTTAGGGTATTAAATATAGAAACCCCCTAGCCCCCTTAGCAACACAAGAATTAGTGGTGCCTGGCATCCTCGCCGCCGCTGGGACGTAGAGCCTCGATCCAGCAAAATCCTCCCTGCTTGGCTACTCTAGGCAATTATAAGGGTCTGTATGATACCCTAAATCCTATACCCTAAACCCTAAACCCTAAACCGGTTGCCGACTATGGGAGTTGATATAAAATGGAAAATCGTCCTCTCCCGGTCCTCTACGGGCTTCTGCGGGCCTTCTACGGGCCTCCCTTACGGCCCGAAAGTTTATGGTTTGAGCTTCAGGACCTTTCAAACTTTGAGTGACTAGCTCTAACCTGCTCAGTAGTACGTTTGCGCATGGTTTGTCTGGTCCCTGACCCTCGCCAAACCTCCCAAGGCGGCGACACAAGCACGATTTGACATCTAAGGCATCAGGTCTGTTTCTATAGGGGCATTTGAGGTAAGGGTTTAGGGTTCAGGCTCTAGGGCTTCCGGGCAGATTCTACGTCGACTGGGCGTCGTTTTCGAAACCTAAACTCCGAGAGCCATGGGTTGCTGTGTCTCGTGCTTCGAAGGCACCGAGGTGGCGGGCGGCGGTTTTTCTCGGGTTGTAGGGTTTGTTGTTGTTTTAGGGTTGTAGGGTTTGGGCGTGGTTTTTGTTCCTTATTTTTTTTCAATTTTTTTTCCTGTTTTTTTTTCCGTTTCCCTTGTTTACCTCTAGTAGGGTTTAGGGAATGGGGTGCAGGGTTGGCGGTCCGTTTTCCAGGTCTGGTTTGGGCATCGGTGGTGTTGGCTCAGGGCCTGCGTGAAGCGTGAGTTGCTGCCGACAAGCCAGTTTGGGGTTTAGGGGTTTAGGGTTTAGGGGTTTAGGGTTTAGGGTTTAGGGTTTAGGGTTTAAGGTTTAGGGTTTAGGGTTTAGGGTTTAGGGTTTAGGGTTTCGCGCTTGTTTTCCGTGAAAGGTGTACCCCCAATCGGCACGAAGAAAAAGGACGCACGTCCGAAGTCTTCAGCAGAAGCGTCGTTCGTCACGTACGCGGAGCTCTTACATGCCCACCCCAACGAAGCCACCCAGAGCTTCCGTACTGAGCTTAAGTTCTTAAGCGTTTCCGACAGAGAAGCATCTGCACACGAGAGTGCAATCTCTGGTATAGTACTGACAGCACTGTCTAGAGAATATATTAAGGAATACTTGTATACACACATGCAGTTACCTGTAAATGGCTGTAATTGTAGCTTTACAATTACCATTTACCTCTAGGTAAGACTAGAAGGTCTTTTGTTTCATTCCCGTACAGGTGTGTTACGCTCCTGTACGTGAGAAGGCAGAAGCTGAGCATTCAGGCTTAAGAAGACCGGGATGGTTTAAAGCTGCCACATGAAAGGATCGTGTGTCGACCAAACTGTTGCGGTAAAAAGAATGTAGGACGGACGTCAGAGATTTTTTGCGTAAGAGAGTTCGTCACGTCCGTGGACCTCGATATAGATCCCACCACAACTCACCCGGAGCATTTGTCCTTAGCTTAAGGACTTTAAGCGTTCAACACGAAGGAAATACCCATGCAGCTATAGGCAGGCGGACAGTCTTTCTACCGTTACGGCGGCGATGACAACTCTAAGAGCAGCCACACGAAAAGAAAGGAAGAGACCTCGAGATTCGCACCTGCCCTGCATTCAAAGGCACATTTTATGAACAGAATTTGGTACACCAAAATCAGCACCAGTTTTCCAATCGCCGAAGGTCAGGGCAGAGTTTAAAGCAGGCACACGAAAAGAACGGCCCTGTCTTGCTGCAGAATTTGGCTTCGGCCGCTTTGGGCACCCATAGGCACCGGATGGTTTAGAGCAGGCACACGAAAAGGACGGCCCTGTTTTGCTGCAGAATGCGGCCGCGACCTGCTTGGGCACACACGAGCACTCGAGGGTCCATTTTTCGATCCTAAGCCTGGGAACCCAGTTTAGAGCAGGCACACGAAAAGAACGGCCCTGTTTTGCTGCAGAATTTGGCTTCGGCCGCTTTGGGCACCCATAGGCACCGGATGGTTTAGAGCAGGCACACGAAAAGGACGGCCCTGTTTTGCTGCAGAATGCGGCCGCGACCTGCTTGGGCACACACGAGCACTCGAGGGTCCATTTTTCGATCCTAAGCCTGGGAACCCAGTTTAGAGCAGGCACACGAAAAGAACGGCCTTGTTTTGCTGCAGAATGTGGCTTCGGCCGCTTTGGGCACCCATAGGCACCGGATGGTTTAGAGCAGGCACCCGAAAAGAACGGCCCTGTTTTGCTGCAGAATGTGGCCCCGACCTGCTTGGGCACACACGAGCACTCGAGGGTCCATTTTTCGATCCTAAGCCTGGGAACCCAGTTTAGAGCAGGCACACGAAAAGAACGGCCTTGTTTTGCTGCAGAATTTGGCTTCGGCCGCTTTGGGCACCCATAGGCACCGGATGGTTTAGAGCAGGCACACGAAAAGGACGGCCCTGTTTTGCTGCAGAATGTGGCCGCGACCTGCTTGGGCACACACGAGCACTCGAGGGTCCATTTTTCGATCCTAAGCCTGGGAACCCAGTTTAGAGCAGGCACACGAAAAGAACGGCCCTGTTTTGCTGCAGAATCTGGCTTTGGCCACTTTGGGCACCCATAGGCACCGGATGGTTTAGAGCAGGCACACGAAAAGAACGCCCTGTTTTGCTGCAGAATGTGGCCCCGACCTGCTTGGGCACACACGAGCACTCGAGGGTCCATTTTTTGATCCGAGGGTTAGCGGCGAGGGTTTAGGGTAGTATATCTCTTATAGTACTGACAGTGCTGTCTGGAGAGTATATTAAGGAATACTTGTATACACACATGCTGTCTACCTGTAAATGGCTGTAATTGTAGCTTTACAATTACCATTTACCTCTAGGTAAGACTAGAAGGTCTTTTGTTTCATTCCCGTACAGGTGTGTTACGCTCCTGCACGTGAGAAGGCAGAAGCTGAGCATTCAGGCTTAAGCTTTTGAGTTTAGGGTCTAGGGTTAAGGGTTAAGGGTTTAGGGTTTAGGGTTTGGGGTATAGGGTTTAGGGTTTACCTGTAGTCTCCATTGTAGTTCCTTTTCTTGGTTAACCAAAATCTCGATTATAGGGTTGTAACCATAAAACTGGTTAACCAAAAAAGGAACTACAATGGAGACTATAGGTAGGGTTCCTGAAACTCTAGCCCTACCCGAAACACGACACTCTGAACCCCGAGACTCTTAACAACAGACCTCCCAAACCCTAAATCCCTAGAGCCTGAACCCATGGACCCACAAACCCTGAACCCTCAAACCCTATACCCAAAGGCCAAAGAGGCAAAGACAAAACGTACCCCGCAATTTGCTTCCCCGGAAAACTCTGAACTCTGCACGCTGCAAAAGCCGATGAAAATAAACCATGAAACCTGAAACCCTAAACCCTAAAAATGCCTTAAGTCGCAAACCCCATTCAACATCATAACAAGATAGAACTCATAATGGCAATTATACTAATAATGATAATAGTAGTAATACTGAACCCTAAACGTTCAAGCCCAAAAAACTAAGCCGATGTAGGTTCTAAGGCGAGAAGCGCTCGACTTAGTTGCTGGAAGCGCTCCCGGCGCGGGTCACCCTCAGGAATGCGGACGACGAAGGCCTTCAGACAAGAGGGTATACGATTTACGTCTGGGATTGCTTAAAGGGTTGCGCCAAGGCAAAGGCACTCCACAAGTCTGAATGAGATGTTACAAAGGCGACTACCACAACAGGTGTCCAAAACCAAGAAAGGAATACACATCTGGCGTGACTCTCGAGATCGCCTGCGTCGGCCGCCCAGCATAGCTTTTCGCCGAGGCAGCGTGGAGAGCCCGGCAGAGGGGCGAACTTGGTGAGTTAGAATTTGGGAGTTTCCGAAAATAGGGGACCCTAATATAGAACCCTAAAATAGTAGGATCCTTATTATAAGGACCCCGAAAATAAGGTACCCCTAGTTTTTGGAAACTCCCACTTTGGGTTGAGGGTTTGAGGTTTGGGAAGTTAAGGGTTTCCGGTTAACCAGGACCCCCAAAGTACCCTTTAATAAAGCCCTTATGGTCCTTAATAGTGGGTATTTAGGGTATGTTAGAGGGTAGTTCCCTAAACCCTAAACCCTAAACCCTAAAAGTTGGGGTTTCCGGTTATGAGCTTTTAGTTTAGAGTTTAAGGTTTGGACTGTCGGGATTCACGGTGACGCTTTAGGGGTCTTAACAGTTGGTGTTTGAAGTTTCGGCAATTGGTTTAGGGCAGACAGACAGACAGACAGACAGACACATAGATGGATAGATACATAAACAGATAGATAGGTAGATAGATAGATAGGTAGATAGATAGGTAGGCAGGTAGATGGATGGATAGATAAGTAAACAGATACACAGATAGACATACAGATAGACAGATAAGTAGGTAGGCAGATAGAGCGATTAGATTAGAACAGGACTCACCGTTATAATCCCTATAGAGCCCTTGTAGAACCCTTCTAGAACCCCTTTAGAAGTCTTCTAGAAACATTGAAAATCCTTGTAGTAGAACTCTTATAGAAGCTCAAAAAGACACTCTCAAAGCCTTCCTGAGGACATCTTCAGATCAGCTGCTGCGGTGGCTGCAGGTGGCCGAGCTCCTAACTTGGCAAGGGTTTTATGGGTTGGGGGGTTGAGGTTTCGGGCTTTGGGTTTAGAGTTTGGGGTTTAGCCTTGCGGACCACAAGAAACCCACATGTTTGATGGTGTTTTCTTATGTAACTGCTTGAGAATATGGTTTTCGGTATTAAATCAGGTCTGGGAAATAGGGTTTGGAGGCCCTTGAAGGGCGTTACGAAACTTCATAATTCTGTACGAACTGCTATACGGGATCTATCAACATTCCAGGGGTCGAGAGGCCCCAAATCCCTGACCCTGGCTGCCTCCAGATAGGCCAGCATCTCGCAATCGTGCGAGAGCTTTCGGTAGCCTCAGACGGGCGCATAAGTTCATAAGGGGTTTAGAGTTTTAGAGTTTAGAGTTCAGACCCACAGATGCGCCATCCCAAGAAGAGTGGTAGCGATGTTGTGAAACCCACAGTCCTTGCGGGAAAGTATGAGCAACATCTGCGGCATTGTGACTGCAGCAAGGCAGTAGTCGGTGGCCCCGAGAAGAGAACAGAAGAGAAGCGAAGAGAAGAGAAGCGCAGAGAAGCGAAGAGAAGCGAAGGGAACCGAAGGTAAGGGAAGCGAAGGGAAGGGAAGGGCAAGAAAGGGAAGGGAAGATTTACACTGAATCGCAACAGTTTTGGTTACCTGCGCTGTCAAGCCCAAGCTCAGCAACAGAGCAACCACAACTGCATCAACACTAACACTTGCACTGCTGTCTGATCTTGCTTTGGTGCTACTTCCGCGAGCATAATTGCCCTCGGGATTCCTGCAGCTCGGGGCGCAGGGCTGAGTCTGAGGGAGGCGACTCTTGCAGCGACTGGGATGACTTCTGAAGAAGAGTCCCCAGGAAGGCAACGGCAGCGCCGAATCTTTATCCACGAAAGCTTATGCCAAGTAGCAGCCAAGATTATCAGCAACCCAATGAAGCACCATGATTATGACAGAATATCAGGTAGCCAAACAATGAACCTCAGGTAAAAACAACCCGCATGTAAACTAGTAGAGTTTGCTACCCCCAATAAAGAACTGTAATGTAAGGGGATGTAGATCGCGTGCCTGTAGTTACCATGCCTTTTGGGCCCCGAAAACTAATGTTTGTTCACCAAAACATTTAGTTTCTTCGCTAAACAAACTTGAAACCCGACCCAGAGCCCAAACCCGAAACAGGAAAACTAACTGCACGGCGGTGAGCTGGTGATGAAGTCCTCCTTGCTTTCCGAAAAGTCGGACACCTCCCGTCGTTTGAGGAAAGCTTCCTGGGCTCGGAAGGAGAGCATTAAAGGGTGTAAGCCCTTAAACCGAGTCTGAGAGTTTATAGGGCATCAGGTTTTGAGGTTTTACGTTTTATTGGTTCAAGGGCTCAGGTTTTGGGGGTATGGGATCTTAACAGATTTTGGCATATGTTGCGGGGGTAGAGGGTTTCTGGTTTTGGGTTAAGGGGATGGCCAATTTAAGTAAGGTCTCCAACTTTGGATTTCGCGGCAGGTGGACGAGGCTGGCGGCGAGGATGCAAGGGCGGTAGTGCTTCTGATTTTGGGGATTGGGGTTCGTCTGCAAGTAGGGATTTCCCTCCAGGTGGGTGTTGAGAGGATTTATTCAAAGAAAAGAACCACCCCCAACAACAACTAATTAAGCAGAACACGAACAAAAGTCTTTAGGTATAGAAATCTATAGAACTTTTACCAAACCCCGACAATCCCTATCGACTCCAGCACCCACCCCTACACAACGGAAGAGCCGAGGGGCCCGAAGGATCTCCACAGGCCTACTATCCACCTGGCCACAGCTAAGTGCAAAGGGTTTAGGGCTTAGGGTTGACGGTTAAGGGTTTAAGGCTTTGGTTGCACGATACAGAAAGTCACATCGTTTTGAAGTGTGAAGCGCTATCGCCTCTTCACGTTTGCGCTCTGTGCTGGTGCGAGCCGTTTCTGCACTGACTTCTCGACTAGTCTTCTTTCTTTCTCTTTGGCTTCATGTATCTGCAACAAACAGGAGCCGGCGCCGACCGCGCAAAGTTGGTCCTTCAACCCTAAACCCTAAACCCTAAACCCTAAACCCTAAACCCTAAACCCTAAACCCTAAACCCCAGGTTGGTCAGCTCCTGACGCGTCCGCTTCACGGCCACGTCGGATCCCCGGAGCGTCGGGAGCGGTTGTCTTGTGCCCTGTTGCTTACCTTTGGTTAGTAGGGAATGAAGGAATGGGTACTATTATACTATATATTACTATCATTCCTTCATTCCCTACTAACCAAAGGTAAGGTTGATGTCCAACTTCAGTCAGAATGAAACTTGTTTTGGCAAAAAGGCTACTCAAAACTTCGAAAGGCTTCTTGATTGTAAATTCTGGAATGTAGAAATATATTCTGAAATCTACATGAAGCACAGGAAAGGTGAAAGGACGGTCTGCAACCGAAAGGCATCACCAAATAGACCCCAACGGTCCTACGTACTTCGGGCTCTGGGGTCTAGGGTGGGTGTACTTTCTGGCTTAGGGTTTAGGGTTTGGGGTTTAGTCATGGCATGAACTCGCTCTGATGCTGCCGAATTATACGAGGTGTTCGGCTTTCGAGTTCCACCATAGGGCCTTGAAGAATGGGAGCAGACTTTTGGCGTATGTCAATTCGCGATGATATAGGGACTACAGAGTTGGGCACAGGGGAGCGCCAGGCCCGACAGCTATGAGCGGCTTAGGGTTTGGGACTCAGGGTCATTTCTCGTTAACTTTGGCTAGGGTTTGAGCAACAGTCCTTGCCACTCATGCACTTCGAAACACTACAGATTGAGCTGCGAATCCACATAAAGACACTGAACTCGCAGCTCTCATGCCGTGAGCTCTTAACTAAATCCTGAGCATCAAGCCTTGCATAGATATTGGTGTTACTTGTGTGTGTGTGTACCTATATATGTGTATATACATGTACATATGTATAATAGATGCATCTCCACATACACACACATACGTGTTGCTATGGATACACGACTCCAACCGCACAAGCTTGCGCAACGCTACAAGGATATCCCCAGTGACGCCACATGAGACCCTAATATGATTTAAGGTATGTTCCTTAATTAAGGGTTTAAGGTATAATAGGAGCCCTAATATGATTTAAGGTATATTCCTTAATTAAGGGGTTTTGGAGACCCTGCGCCCCTTTCAAAGCGGCACCGGCACGCTGCAGAGCGCAGGCGAAGCAGCGACCAGCTTTCCAGGGCATAGTTCCTGGGGTCGGCGCTGCGATCTAGTTCATAGGGACCCCTTTTAAGCTTCCCTTTAAGGGTACTATAGGGCTCTGTAATAGGGTTCCTTAAAGGGAGCTATAAGGGTTCTATAATGGGAGGATCATGGGACTTAGTAAGTAGGGTTATAAGTACCTTAATTGGGGTTAGAAGTAATTATAAGTACAGTTACCTTAATTATAACCCTAGTTACTAAGTCCCATGATCCTTTAAGTAGGGACCCTTTACGGGAGCAAGGGGGAGGGTGGCAGGGGACTCCACATCCTTAAATAGGCTTTATTAGGTCCTTAATTATCTAAACCCCCTACGTCTACGAATTACTACTGCCTCTTTGCTTCAAGGGTTTGGGGGTTTAGGCTTGAGGATTGCTTCGTCTGATGTGTCTGATGTGTCTCCCTATCCCCGAATTCTGCACTTGAGGGCGTGGGGTTCGGGTCTACAGGGTTTTGGTTTGAGGTTTAAAGAGTTGATCTCAAATAATTCGGGCTACATTTCGAGTCTTACTGAAGCTCCCAGCCTCAACACCAAAATCTGAACCTACCCATCCTCGAAAAAACGCATGGCCCGACTAGATCCGCTCCGCCGAAGGTGTAGTTCTCCAAAAGTGCGTCCCTTTTTCGGTCCAAACAACAGTGTGGCACCCTTGTACAAAGGAAGCCTAATGGAGACCCTAATTTAGAGAACTACCCTAAACCCTAAACCCTAAGCTATATGAAAAGAAAAAGAACGCCGGAAGCCGCCTCAGCCTCTTCGCCGAGACCGGCTGGCCCACAGCGCTCGTCCACGCCGCAGGTCTCCTCTCAAGGGGTTTAGGGTTTTTTTGTACACATGCTAGGTTTAGGGTTTAGGCCTTGGGGTTTAGGGTTAGAGTTTGGAGTTTCGGGTTTCGGGAGTGGGGATCGGGGTGAGGACTTTCAGGGAATCCCGATGGAGGCCTTTTGGGGTATCCAACCCATAAGGCTGCAGCAACACTCTGTTAAACATCCGACAATCCCTCCAAGGAAATCTTGCTCAAATGCTGGTGTACGGGGGTGTCTGCCCCAATCCACCCAAACCCCTCTGAACCCCTACACCCTAGACCCTAGACCCTAAACCCTAAACCCTAAATCCCTAAATGCCAAAAACCCTGAACCCCAAATCCCTAAAGCCCCAAACCCTCAACCCTAAATCCTCTGAAACGACGACACATCCCCAAACTGCTCCTCCGCTTTCGCCGGCCGCCCCCGAGGCAGGGTCTGCAGCTCGCGCAGCAGCAGCTCACGAACCATATCTGCCTCGGGCTCGGAGCTTCTAACTCCCTAAGGGTCCTTTTGATAAGTATACACTAACAATACTAATAACAACATTAATAATCATAGTAATAATAACAATAACACTCGTAATAAAGTTGGTAATAATAAAAGTAATCACATAATTACCTTTGAGCTCGTGACTCTTTTTCAGGATCCTTGAGACAAGTATATTTTAGGGGCCTAAACAACTACCAATACTGTTTGGGGGTTCCTCATTATCAGTATAGTATTTACGGGCCCCAAAACCCTGGTCGAATTATTAAGGCCCCTATATAGTATACTATTTAACTAGATACTCGGGCGCTGTTGGCTTCAGGGTTGAGGGTTTCAGATTCCCAGAGCCTCCAAAACCCCTTAATTAAGGAATATACCTTAAATCATATTAGGGCTCCTATTATAATTTAAGGTATATTCCTTAATTAAGGGGTTTTGGAGTCTCTAGGTTTTTGCCGAAACCTGAAGGGCTTGGCATCTGGTGGGGCTTCTCTGGGTTCGGGTCTCGGGCTGTTGGCTGTGGATTTCGGGTCCTGCGCGCAAGAGCCGAAAGCTAGCGTTTGGGTACAGGCCCAACCCAGAGACTCCAATATCCCTTAATTAAGGAAGATTCCTTAAATTATGGTAGGATCCCTTATATGATTTAAGGTATATTCCTTAATTAAGGGATATTGGAGTCTCTGGGAACCATACGAACCGAACTGCCAACCCAACTGCTAGATCATAAGCTCACAAAGGAGGGCGCGATCAGAGGGCTTGCTGGATCAGCTTCAAGCACCTCCTCGAAAGACCGGGCAAGCAGTGCGGCGGTGTTACACAATGGACCAGGGACTGAAAAGGAAGGCGCAAAATAGGACAACCCCGATTGACAGAAGACGGGACCTTTGTGAGTGAAGGTAGCAGCCCTCTTCCACACGACTCTTGAGAAAAGCCATCCGAATAATACCGTGACGAAGCCGCCATTTCCCCTGTGATCCAGCAGGCTCGAAGCCTATACTTAAGTAATGCAGGGGCTTTAATAACCAGAGTAGAACAGGGTTTCGGGCTTCTTCTTTGTATAGCTATAACCAGGAACCCCAAGGTACAACATCGGTCATTATCTAGGCTTCTATACCAGGCTAGCGGCGGGCACTTCCACGGTATCTGCGTCGAGGTCGCCCTCGGGCATCATCAGGCTGCGGTAGCGGACACCGACATTCCTGACTTTGGGCTCATGGTGACTGGCTAGATATAAGCGCCTCGATACCTAAATACAGGCTTGTTTGGGGAGAGGGGGGTGTTCATACCCAGCAGCACATCATTGGGCATTCATAGGGCGTTTTAAAAGAAAATATTTTCAACAAACACATTCCCACATTGGGATGTCGGAATTTAGGAATTCTAGCCTCCCAAAGGCCACGAATCCGCGTCCAGGCCGAAAAGTTGAAGATCAGAACTTCACGATTTACAGCTCTGACGGGTTGCGAGCTTTAGGTTTACTCCTGCATCAAAACCTTAGACCCTGAACCCAAAACTAAAACCCTAAACCAAAACCCCAAGACCCTGAACCTTGGTGTTCAGGGTTTGGGGCTGGGTGCTTCTTGTGAAGTCGTACGGCCTAGGTCTCAGGCACACGAAGGGGCCTAATCGAGCTTCCGGTCATGTAGTATTTTGACATAGTAGACGATCGTATGCTATAGTAGATCATAGTATAGTATTAAAGTAGGATATAGTAAGTATACTGTAGTATGTTACTGTAAATTGTAGTTTTTCGTATACTATAGCAAACATAAAGTATACTATAGTATACCTTTATACTACATTATCGTATATTATAATGAGGCCAAAAGGAACTGGAACTGCTAATTATTCAGCGCTTTCCCTATCGTGTTCATGGCTCAGGTTTGCGGTAGAGCTGTCCGGTGTAGCCAAAGCTCTGGGTGAGCGTCCAGAACCAGGTAACGCCACATTGCCTCGGGTTTAGGGTTTCGAGTGGCGACGAAGCCCTCGACTCCAACTTATATAGACTCTATTCCCTAAACCCTAAACCCTGTAAGCTGTAATTCCTAACGATCTAGACCTCCATATCAAAACGCCCTAGCCGCAAACGTCTAGCGGGTGCACGGCTGGAATGTTCAGGAAGCTAAGGGGTTGAGTCTGAGATCTGAAGTTAAGGGGTCAGGGTTGAATATGGAAGCCCTCAACCCCCCATCGCCAGCAGCCCTGAAACCCGAAGCTCTGAAGCTTTATGCCCTCGAATACCAAAACCCTTAGTCGTTTTAAAAGGCCCAGGCTTCGAAACCCTAAATCCCAAATCTTTAAACACCGAGGAGCTCCTAACACCCGAACCCTATAAGCGCCCTAAACCCTAGACCCCTAAACCCTAAACCCTAAATCCTAACTAAACCCTAAACCCTTTAAACCCTAAACCCTAACTAAACCCTAAACCCTAAAAACCCTCGCAGAGCCTCGAACACCGGAAGCGTTCTACACGAAGCGTTGAAGTTCTAAGGGATTACCTTAACCCTGAACGACCTACCTTTTTAGGGTTCCTTCTTATGATTTTTTTACATAAGTCCTTAAAAATGTAGGTTCTTCGGTGTTACGGTAACTTTTCACACTCTAAGTCCCAAAGGGTCCTATGTACTGTTTGCGGGGAATACTTCCCCAAGTCATAATAGTAATTTCGAATATGGCAACCCTACATTCTACAAAACCGGTACATAGGACCCTTCAGGAGTTTAAGGGTGTAAAGTTTAGGGCTTAGGTGGTTTATAGGGTGCTCAATCTACTTACCTTTGGCTAGCAGGGAATGGAGGAGTGGGGTACAATTATAACTACTATTACTACCACTCTTCCATTCCCTACTAACCAAAGGCAAGTCTACCCGTTATATCAGGAAATCATAACAAGCAACCCTAAAAAGGTAGGTTATTCAGGGTTAAGGTAAGGCTTAGGTGGTTTATAGGGTGCTCAATTCAAGGGATCCCCCAGAGGAAGTTTGCTTTTGGGGGGCCGGGGTCTGAAACTCCGGCCTCCAGGGTTTAGGCGTTCAGGTTTGCAGAAATGCCTGGCCAGAAAAGTTTAAGTTTGGAGTTGGGGGTTTAGGGTGATTTTGGCTTCCTGTTCGTTGCAGCAGAGCTACAGTGGCATGACGACGTCAGCGCCCATGTAGTTCTTGACCGGAACCAAGTCCACCACAAGGGACCCTTCCTGAGACTTGCGGGTGTCCCAAGTTGGTTGACATGTCACTTTCCAACCCTAAACCCTGAACTTGTGAGTCTAAGGAGCACCAGCCTGAATAATCTGAACCCAGTCTAAACCGAAACGCTAAAACCCCTACTCTGGATCCGAGCCTACGCCTTTCTAGGATGGAGTCCAAGTAGTTCCTATGTATGGTTTTTTGGTACCTAAGAAGGCCCTAAAGTCCTGCAATAGGGTATAAGTACCATAACCCCAATTAGGGTCCCTTTTAGGGTACTTGTAAGTCTACTTGCTACCTACTTACTAAGAGTACTTGGACCCTAAACCCTAAACCCTAAACCCTAAACCCTAAATCCTAAACCCTAAACCCTAAATCCTAAACCCTAAACCCTAAATCCTAAACCCTAAACCCTAAACCCTAAGGACCCTCTGGGTTTGGGTTTAGGGCGTAGAGGGTTTTAAGGCTCAGGGTGTGGGGGGGCCCAGGGCTCGGGCTTGGGATTTGGGGGTCTTGTGCGTTTAGGGTTTAGGGTTTAGGGTTTAGGGTTTAGGGTTTAGGATTTAGGGTTTAGGGTCTAGGATTTAGGGTTTAGGGTTTAGGATTTAGGGTTTAGGGTTTAGGGTTCAGAGGTTTAGGCAAGGCTTCTTCCCTGGCGCACAGGATCGACACAATCTCCCCAAAACGAAGCTAAAAAGATATGTCAAGCCCTCAAGCTGCGACGCAAAAATCCTAGCTCCTATGCCATGGCCTTTGATAACAAAGAGCCGATATGTTGGACCGCAAGCGAGGTTTCGGATTTAGGTTTGGGGGCTTCACCAAAGCTCTAATTCTCAAGCCACCGAACTATACCAACAGCATCTCTCTCTCTCTCTCTCTCTCTCTCTCTCTCTCTAAACTCCAGACTTACCAGGAACTTCTTCCTCGGGTCAGAATGTGACTGCGCCAGTTCTGAGAGTGGGGAAGGAATTTGAGACAAGGAGAGGGCTTTGCTCTCGAAACTCTGAAAGCTAACATGATCTCAGGAAGCCGCGTCTCTCTATGAGGGCGGCAGATGGAGCTTGAAAGCATGGATAATACACCCGGCAGCCGAACCCAAAATGTAGGGTTTAGGCATTCAGGTGCTA
>CAJNDT010005390.1:199993-229993 GCA_905221615.1 Symbiodinium sp. CCMP2592 | reverse complement strand
CCTAAGACCCTTAACCGCCTTAACCCTAACCCACGACCCTAAACCCTAAACCCTAAGACCCTAAAACCCTCGACCCGCCACCCTGAGACCCCTCACCCTGAACCCTAAACCGTAATACCCCAAAGATCCCTTTAAAGGAACCCTTACAGATCCATTTAAAATGAAACCCTAAGCCCTAAGACCTTTGACCCCAAATATCTCAGGCCGCGCAGCCCTGGCTCGGCCCTCCGCGTCTCTGGCCAGGGCTGCGCGCGGCCCCGCGCCGGCGAGCAAGACCTTCCGAAGTTCGACTCAGGGTTTCGGGGCTTAGGGTTTCGGGCTTTAGGGTTTTTAGGGTTGAGCAAGACCTTCCGAGGTTCAGGGTTTGTAGAGAGCGAGCTCTGTTTTGAGGTTTAGGGTTTAGGAGCTTCGGGTTTAGGGCTTTAGGGTTTTTAGGGTTTAGGGTTTAGGGTTTCGGGGCTTAGGGTTTCGGGCTTTAGGGTTTTGGAGTTGAGAGTTTTAGGGTTTTAGGGCTTTAGGGTTTTAGTGTCATACGGTTGAGGCTTGGCTTGGGGTGTAGGGCTTGGGGGGGATTCAGAGTCCTGCGGGCTTCACACCTGCTTGTGGGGATCCGGATAGTAAGGCTTTTACTTCTTAACGGTTTAGGGTTTAGGGTTTAGGGCCTAGGGCTTCTGTTGGGGTCCCTTCTTGTCTTTCCGTGGCCTAAGGCATGTCATGGCCGATCCGGCCCAGTCGTTACTTTCACTGGCTGCAGCGCTGCTTATGCTGAACAAAGGCAGAGCTGAAGCTTTCTGATGGAATCTGATACTCACTCCTGCATCTAAGCTGGGTGCCTCAATAACTCGAACGGAGTTCAGAGTATATTGCGGCGTAGCTACTTTAAGGAACCCCGAGGAAAAAGGACTAATTCTCAGGCCTGCTGCAACTTCGAGGAGGTGAAAGGACGCTTTGCGGCCGGCTGCAAGGCTTCGGCTCAGAGGTTCCGCATTTTTAGGAGGTGCTTGTAAAGCCTTTGAAAAAAATTAAGTAAGATCCTCTTAAGCCCAATAAGAGCTGGCAAATATAAAATGTCCCCAAGCCCTACCTAGATTTAGTGCGTTTTTTCAATGAATGTCCCTTTTCCGTCTCGCATGAGGGTTTCGGTTTTAGGGTTTAGGGGGCAGCTCCAGGGGGGGGACTTAACGGATTCAAACTGTCCGGGCACTTGAGGTGTGAGGGCTTGAAGGCTTAGGGATTAGGGTTTAGGGTTTCGGGCTTAGGAAGGGCACCTTTGGGGTTGGGGACGTCATGATACAAGCCTTCATACTGCGATTCTGCTTTCGGGGAATATGATAGTATTAGGAGCCTTCAGGTGCCCGTGGAAGCTCTTGCTGGACCTGGCATAGCCATATTTGGCTCAATGAACAAAACAGATCATGGCATGGCCAGAAAGCTCACTGGCTCAGAGCGTGCGGCATTGCTTCTCCTCGCAAGAAACCAAGGTGGAACGGTGCTTGGGCAGATCACATTGGCCCGGCCATGGACTGTAGTTGGGGCGTTTGGACATCAGCTCGCACTCCTCCCAGCCCCGGCCGTACTCCCATGGTTCCGGTGAAGAATCTGGGTTCTCGGCCTTTGCCTTGATTGTTGGCTTCACCTTCGCCTTGGCCTGAACCTGGATCGCCGGCTTTCTTGGCAGCTGGCTTCCTACATTAGCCTGGTGTTCATCCCAGGGTTCACGACTGGGTCTGCTCAGGAGCGGGTCGGCGTTCAGACTCATGGCGATGCGGGTTGCTGCATCTAAAACCCCTAAGGGTCATGGGACTTAGTAACTAGGGTTATAATTTAGGTAACTGTACTTATAATTACTTATGACCCCAATGAAGGTACCCCTAAACCAGGCTCATTGTTTGGTGCTTCGATCGGAGAGTTTGCGCCTTTGCCAGCGTTCGGTGCGGGTGAGGTTCGTGGCTTCGGGAACCGAGCCTCTGGTGTTCGCCCGTTAAACCCTAAACCCTAAACCCTAAACCCAGAAGCCTAAACCCTAAACCCAGAAGCCTAAACCCTAAACCCTAAACCCTAAACCCAGAAGCCTAAACCCTAAACCCTAAACCCAGAAGCCTAAACCCTAAACCCTAAACCCTAAACCCTAAACCCTAAACCCTAAAACCCCAAACCAAAAGACTGAACATGAAATCCTTGCGTGCGCCCCGACCTCGCTCGCGAAGACCACTCGGCACGGCGGGAACTGCACAATGCGATGATCTTCGAGGCCTTGGAGAGTAGAGTCTAGGGTGTCGGTTGCAGGGTCGAGGGTGTGGGGTTTAGGGCTTGGGGTGTAGAGTTGAAGGGTTGGGGTTCAGGATTTAGGGTGTTGGTGTTGGGTGTAGGGTTTGGGGTCAAGGGTTTGGGGTCTAGGGTTTAGGGTGCAGGATTTGAGATTTACGGTTTAGGGTCTAGACTAGACTGGAAGCCCTACTGGAAGGATCGGACTTAGTAACTTGAAGGGTTCCTTGAAGGGGGCATTGAGTGAACAAAGTCTCATGATCCTCCCAGCAGAACCAAATTGCAAAGCTTCGGATGCATATGCTCTCCATTCTAAACCAGGAAGAGGGACTCAGGAAAAGGCTTCTCATGTGATGCTTTGGCTGACAGCTTAACTGTGGAAACTTGCACGCTCAAGTGTGCCCCTTATGCAAGCTACAAACAGCAATGTAAGACTATGTAACAATCTGGGGCATAGCGCGCTATAAGGCTGGCGCGATTACTACGTAACTGCACCTCCACGTACTGTAGACAGTCTAGCGGAGAACTAGAAGCCCTGAAGTTGTAAGAAGCTTGACAGACATCAGACGTTAGCCGCAAAAAAATCAAGAATCACCACCGTCACACTGATGAAATACATACTCGCAGTCAGATTCCGGGTGCTGATCGTCATTCCCTGCACAAAACCACCCGCAGCCTAGAACCTCTGATGCAGGGATTGACCCTGCTCTGAAACCTCAGCAGTGCACCTCCCAAACGACCCAGGACTGCCAACACCTTCATGACAAAACGCGGCGCCTCCCTCCCTTGCTCTTGCTCTTGCTCTTGCTCTTGCTCTTGCTCTTGCTCTTGCTCTTGCTCTTGCTCTTGCTCTTGCTCTTGCTCTTGCTCTTGCTCTTGCTCTTGCTCTTGCTCTTGCTCTTGCTCTTGCTCTTGCTCTTGCTCTTGCTCTTGCTCTTGCTTGCTCTTGCTCTTGCTCTTGCTCTTGCTCTTGCTCTTGCTCTTGCTCTTGCTCTTGCTCTTGCTCTTGCTCTTGCTCTTGCTCTTGCTCTTGCTCTTGCTCTCTCTCTCTCGCTCTCGCTCGCTCTCTCTCTCTCTCTCTCTCTCTCTCTCTCTCTCTCTCTCTCTCAGACAGACAGACACACGCGCACACACACACAGAGACCCACACACACACACACACACACACACACACACACACACACACACACACACACACAACGCAGTCACAAAAAGATAGCACCCAAGCGCGAGGCCCAGGAGTTGGAGGCTGTCGCGGATGAACGGGGATCGCTGGCCTTTCCTCGCTTCACTGGAAAGAAGGCTTCACGTTAGGATGCTTAATGTAGGGGCCTTAACAGTTCGAATAGGGTTTGGGGGGGTTTTCCTTGTGGTAAGTGGAGTACAATATCCCCCAAACCCTATTCTACTTATTAAGGCCCCTACATTGCCCTGGACCTGCACTTAGACTGCTCACCATGTGAGGGCTTTTCAAAGCAGCAAGCGGTGGGATCCCACCCCGAGAGTTCGCGTACGGTGTGGAGCAACGTGAAAGTCGCTTTACAGGATTTTGGGCATTGGGTGTAGAGTTGAAGGTTTTAGGGTCCTGGATTCAGGGCTTTAGGGTTTTGCGTAGTTGCAATCTCAAATGCCCTGCCAGGAGGGAAAGCTTTGACAGGTCTTTGCCCTTGGACCAAAGCCGTCAAATCGAAATGAGTTGAATTCAAATCTCCTGATTCATCATCCCAGGGACCGGAAGTCGAAGTGAGACCAAAGTAATGACGCTATTTTGAGAAACCCCCTGCGCTGCCCCTCATTCACAGAGCAAATAATCATCCACCCCTCCCTCCCTCCTTCCCTCCCTCAAAAACGGTGCCACAAGCCCTCCACCCCTTGTCAGCCCACCCCCCCCCCAACGATAAAAAGATTCAACCGTCAACCTGAAACCCTAAATCTTGCATCCGGCAACCTGAGACCCTGGAGTTGGAACCCTAGGATCGCACAACGGCCTGCATGCGGCATAGTTCGAGGCCGAAGCCTACATGGCTAAACCCTGCACCACTACAGCCAAGCCCGCACACCCCAAGCCCCTAAGCCCTAAATCTTTACTCCTGGACCCCTAAGCCCTAAGCCCGAAACCCTAAGCTTCAAATCCTAAGCCATGCAGAGCAACCTAAGAGCCAAAGCGAAAGACGAGCCCACTGTCGACAAGAGGCTTGTTCGGATGTGGGATAAGTAACACCTGAGCTTGGGCAGAGACAGGCTTTCGCGTTTAGGGTTTTAGGGCTTACCTAAACCCCCCAAAGTAGGTAAAATAATGGCCCAATACCTATAAAGGGCTATTATTCTACATACTTTTGGGGTCCAGGTAGGGTTTAGGGTTTAGGATTTCGGGCCTTGGGCTTACGATTTAGGGTTTAGGGGTTTAGGTTAAGGACTTCGGGGCTTCGCCTGCGAGGCCCCGAACGGAACCCTAGGAAGTGAGCTCCGGAGAACCAAACCCTATTTGTTGGCACTTGCCCCTAAACCCTAAACCCTAAACCCTAAACCCTAAACCACATTGCTGTGATGCTACCAACATAAGATTTCTATTGAAGCACAGCTTGTAGCTGGCAAACCTTCAAGAAGTTTCCATATGCAAACTGAAACCCTACTACGCCCTACCCAAACCCCAAATCCTAAACCCTGTAAACCCGAAACTTTATGGACCCTAAACCCTAAACCGGGGGTTGTGTTCTTGCTGGCTTGGGGGGGGGGGGTCCAGAGTTTAGGGTTCCTAAACCCTAGACCCTAAACCCTAGCTAAACCCGAGTTAGGGTTTAGGGTTTACGCAGGGTTTTGGGTCTCGAGCTTTTAGGGATCAGGGTGCCTGTTGTAGGTTTGAGGGAGGGTCCAGGACTTCGGGATAAGGCTTTACGGCCCAGTTCAGATTTTAAGGCTCGGGGCTACAGCTCTTGGGGTTTCGGGTCGGACCTTACGGTTTGCTGAAGCACAAACCTGAACACTCCCCTAAACCCGAAACTCAAACCCTGAACTTAGTGGCATCGGTACGCAGCACGTAAAACGCACGTTCTGGAACGCAGTTCGGAACGTGCTCCCGGAACGAGTTGCCAACTATACTACGCAAAGAGGACAGTGCTTCCTTGAGAACGTGAAACGTGAGAACGTATCATGTTGCTCGGAACGTGGAATGTGAATAGAACGTAGCGGGTCTGCTGGGGGTTGCCCATGCCGTCAAACGAGCGGAGAGGTACATGATGGCGGGCGGGGATTCCCGGAACGAGCCTGTTGTGTTGAGGGTTTCTCAACGCCGTCGGACGGACCCAGGCAATTGGAAGGCACAGGATGGTGTACCGACGTGTGCCGAGCTAAGCAGCATGTTGCGCTTGCGCAAGCGGGTTCAGCCCCTGGGGCCGTGCGTTTTTACAGAGCTCTAAAACGCATTATTTCTTCTTTGGGTCGGTTTAAGGGGTTAGGGTTTAGGGTGTTTTCTCTAGGTCCGTGCGTTTTTACAGAGCTGTAAAACGCACTCTTTGTTCTTTGGGGCGGTTTAGGGGCTCGGGGTTTAGGGTGCTTTCTCTAGAGCCGTGCGTTTTTACAGAGCTGCAAAACGCACTATTTGTTCTTTAGGGCGGTTTCGGGGGTAAGGGTTTACTGTGTTTTCTCTAGGGCCGTGCGATTTTACAGAGCCAAAACGCACTATTTGCTCTTTGGGGCGGTTTCGGGGGGTTAGGGTTTAGGGTGTTTTCTCTAGGGCCGTGCGTTTTTACAGAGCTGTAAAACGCACTATTTCGCGGTTTAAGTGTGGTTACGGTTTTATTGGGTGTTTTTTCTAGGGCCGTGCGTTTTTACAGAGCTGTAAAACGCACTGTTTGTTCTTTGGGGCGGTTTAAGGGGTCAGGGTTTAAGCTGTTTTCTCTAGGGCCGTGCGTTTTTACAGAGCTTTGAGTGGCCGTTGGCTGCGTACCCCGAAGAACGCACGTTTTGTCAGTCGGATGCAACCCAATCTGCGCGCCGCCACGTCCTGGCAGAGGGTTTTTGCAGGCCCTTCGTCTGGATTTCGGTTTGCTTGGGCCTTCGGGGGGGGTTGGGGCCCTTCGGTTTTGGAGGGGTGTTCAGGGTGTTGTGGGTTTCGAAGCTTTCGGGGGTAGCTGTGCATTTCACAGGGCTTTAGGAACGCACAGCAGAACTCAATATGAGATTCGGGTTTGGCATCGGGGTAGTCGTGCGTTTCACAGGGCTATAAGAACGCACAACACATTGTCCAGCCAAAGACTCCAGAACTCAAGCACACTGAGGTATCAGATTTCGGGCTTGGGACGATACGACTCCAAACACTTCGAGCTCGTAGAGTTTAGAGACAGCCGAATTAAACCACAGACTTACAGGGAAAGCCAGACAGTTGGAACATTACCCTTTAGCCATTAAGGTAAAGCAAACGGAATCCCAGCATCGATATTCATGTTCCAACTTTTTCGGGTTCACTATAAACCCTAATGTAGGAAGCTGATTAAGAAACCTTGGGCATTTATTAAGCTTCCTTATATGAACCCTATTATTTTGGGGTTATAGGCCCGCGGTTTCCTAATCAGGTTCCTACATTAGACCGGGTTTTTGCACCCTAAACCCTAAATCCCCTTGTAAGCCAAAAGGCTTCTGAAGATACTCGGTCCGTGGATTCGCTTGCGTGAGACCGGTCTAGGATAATGTAGGGGCCTTAATTTTTCTTAATAATTAGAATAAGGTTTTGGGGGCTCCTGATGAGAATTCTGGTATAACATACACCGAAACCCTATTCTAATTGTTAAGGCCCCCATAGTACTACTGCAGCTCCCTTCGTACACCCCCATACAAAACTGTAAAACGCATTATGTTCAGGGCCCTTGAAGCAAGCTTTTCCGGAACGAAGCTCAGGCCTCCCTTCGAGAAGCAAGCAAAGACTCCTGAGTCAAGAGTCCTCGCCGCCAGACAGCAAAACTGATGCAAAACTGCAAAACTGACCTCTATCAGATCATCAGATCAGTTCAAAGTGCGCACATTCTTGAACGCCTTCTCGCGAATGCGCGCACTGGAACGCGTGCTAAAGCGCCCATGCCGTTGCGCGAGCTCCTCTTCACTGTAGCCGGGGGGAGCTTTGCTACGGGACTTCTTGGGCTCCTGAGGGGCCAACTCTCCTCCACACTTGTGGCAAATCCCGTCGCGGGAATCAGCCACCTTGAGCGAGCACTTGACGCACCACCCATCGGTGACAGGCGCCTGCTCGGAATCATTGTTGTTTTCTCATATGTTGGTTGACAGTTGGCCCCCTCGGGTGTGTTTAAGTCCCTGCTTAGAATTATTATTTTTGAGCTGTAGAACGCATTATTTGTTCTTTGGGTCGGTTTAGGGGGTTAGGGTTTAGGGTGTTTTCTCTAGGTCCGTGCGTTTTTACAGAGCTGTAAAACGCACTCTTTGTTCTTTGGGGCGGTTTAGGGGCTCGGGGTTTAGGGTGCTTTCTCTAGAGCCGTGCGTTTTTACAGAGCTGCAAAACGCACTATTTGTTCTTTGGGGCGGTTTAGGGGGTTAGGATTAAGGTGTTTTCTCTAGGGCCGTGCGTTTTTACAGAGCTGTAAAACGCACTATGCCTACTTCAGCGCCTCCTCGATAGCACGCTTGGCACCACGCAGCTTCGGAACGACCTGTGATTTGTGAGGATGACGGTTGAGGGCTTCGGGTTTAGGGATTAAATAGCTTAGGGTGGAGGTTGTATGTGCTTTTCAACACTCTTGAAACACTGAACTCTCACCGGCCTTCGGTGGAGGCGGCGGGATGGGAATGACATCTCCCCAGCGTACATTTTGAAGCTCTCCATGAAGACGGTAGTCTTGGAGCATGACTGTGCCACGCCTGGCGTGTCTCGCAGCAATGGCCCCTCTGACAAAGGCTTCGACTCCCAAGGCCGCCGTTGCTTGCATGAGTGTGTTCACGGCGTCTGTGGAGAACCTGAAGTCTGGCTTGCCTTGGTCGATGAGGATGTCACGAAGGATCCTCAGGAACCCTGCCCTCTGGAAAAGGGGCTTGTCCCAATGTCGCTGGAGAAAACGTATCTCAGCCTCCGCACTGCGAGCCTGCTCGAATGGGGACCGTATAGACATGACCCAAAAATTAAGCAAAAGCTTGTGCAACACCCAAGCCCTCACCCCGAAGCAGCCTGTCCACCGAACCGGCCAGAGCTTCGGACCTGAACTTGCTGGTGTTTTTTTGGGCGTCCGCCTTTGCCATGGTTGCCACTGTACTGTTCACGGGACGGCACTTCGCCAACCGCTTTGTTTGCCAACCATGGCGGTTCGAGAAACCCTGTCAAGATCACTCTCAACATCACGATCTCCCGTAGGCACACCGGGAGCCAGAACACGGGTAACAAGTTGAGCACCTCCCGGTAGTCGGCCTCTGCCTCCATGGCCGGCGCCGCCATGGTACGAGGAGGGTCGGGACAGAGCTACAAGTGCACTTGAAAAGCTCGAAGACGGGGCACCGCGTGCGAATTGCACTTTGCAGAAATGGGACACGGTTTTAAGCTTAACGCCCTCCCAGTGCGCACTCCTTCAACAAAGCTTCCCAGAGAGCTCAATACCCCTTACCCCCTCCTTGGAGGCCTAGAAGACTTAGTATGTAGGTTATAAGTAAAGTATCCTAAATGGAGATACCCCAATAATAACTACCCTACTTATAGCCGACTTACGAAGTCCCCCGGGCCTCCAAGCAGAGAGCTCAATTCCAAGGGTAAAAGGAGGGACCCTTAATAAGGACCCCTAGGTATATACCCTTAATATAGATAATACTATATACCCATTATATAGCCCATTATAGGGTAGGGGTCCCCATTCAGGGTCCGTCCTCTTCCCCTGTGATCACTACGCCCTAGTTAAGGAATATGGCCATAAATTGGGGTTCATTCAAGGGCTTCTTTACGGTTTTTTAATGGAGTTTTTGTAAGACCCATATAGCCGTTAATGAAGGAATATAGCTTAAATCAGAGTATGAAGCCCCTTATGATTTAAGGTATGTTCCTTATTTCAGGTGCATTGGGCTCTCTGGGTTTGTGTTCCCCATATCTTAAACCCTACACCCTAACCAGTAAACCCTAGGCGAGCTGAACACCGATTACAAAGAGACAACGGTAGTTTACCAGAAGCCCTAAACGCCCTTGGAACCCTAAACCCAAGCCCTAAAACCCTAAAACCCAAAGCTTTCAAAGACCCTAAACTCTAAACGCATGCCGTAAATTCTGAACCCTAAAGTTAAATCCATGCCCCCCAAAAGCCTTCCGCGACTCGAAACCTAAAATCCTAGACTCTAAACTCCAAAACGCCGGAATCCTGGTCGGTGGTGTCGTGCGCCGTGCTGCGGAGCTAGGGGCCGAGGTTGCCGGAGAGTGGAAGTACGACCTGGCGGTTCGCTTTAACTTGTAAAAAACTTTGTAGAGGTTTTAGATGGTGTAGGGATCAGGGTTTGGAGTTTAGGGTTTCTGTAACTTTTTAAGAAAACTTTGTGGAGGGTTGTATAAGGTTGCTATACAGACTTTACAGATTTTCTTATTGGCCTCGACGCTTTAAATGTGTCTCCGTTGCCATTTATGGTTTGTGTAAGCGGTCTGCGCAGCGTTTTTCAGGGTTCAGAGAGTTTTCTACAGGTTCTCACAAGCTGTCATCCGGGTTGTGTAAAGGTGCGAAAAGTTTGTAACGATATTAGACATGCAAAGAGGTTCAGGGTGTAGAGTAGCGCAGCTTGGGTTTTGGGTTCGCGGCTTCGGCGCTGGAGGGTGAAGGTCTATGTCTAGAGTTTGGCGTGAAGTCTACACGGGGTCCCTTCAACAAGATCCACCAACGTTAGAAAGACCAAGACAAAGCAAAACAACAAGAAGCAAACGCCTGCAGCCCGACAAGAACCCTAAACCTAAACCCTAAACCCCAAACCCATAAAACCCAAACCCCTAAAAACGAATCAGTGACAAGCCCTAAAAGGCTTGAACCCTAGCCATCCCCTTTTGTTATTTAGTAGTTTTACTTTACGAGCTTCAACTCCTGGCAAATTGGAATCCGGACTCCAGGCGATGTCCTCCAAACCCTGCCACCCGTAAGTGTCTAACCTACCTTAAACTACCAAACCCTACTTTCTTGTAGGTTCTTATTATAAACCCTAATATGGAATTTCCAGGGACCCTACAAAAAAGTAGGTTTTGGTAGGTTAAGGTATACCTTGAATTACCAAAACCTACGTTTTTGCGGGTTTCCAGGGTTTGTAATCAGAACCCACGACCATGCCTCAACAATCCTGAACCCAGAGTCTTTATGCCAGTAGGGGGTTGCCGTTCCAACGTTCCCTTACTTAGAGGATCATGGGACTTAGTAAGTAGGTTATAACTGGGGTTATAAGTCCTCTAAGTGGTGGTGGTGGTGGTGGTGGTGGTGGTGGTGGTGGTGGTGGTGGTGGTGGTGGTCGTGCCCCGGTTGCCACCCCCATCCCAGGACGGGGGTGGGGAACCGCATTTTGATTTCCCTTTTCGGGCACGGGTGGTGGTGGTGGTGGTGGTGGTGGTCGTGCCCCGGTTGCCACCCCCATCCCAGGACGGGGGTGGGGAACCGCATTTTGATTTCCCTTTTCGGGCACGGGTGGTGGTGGTGGTGGTGGTGGTGGTGGTGGTGGTGGTGGTGGTGGTGGTGGTGGTGGTGGTGGTGGTGGTGGTGGTGGTGGTGGTGGTGGTGGTGGTGGTGGTGGTGGTGGTGGTGGTGGTGGTGGTGGTGGTGGTGGTGGTTGTGGTGGTGGTGGTGACTACTACACGAGGAGATTTTGCTGGTTCGGTTAACGGGCAAGGGTGTTTATGGAGGCTTACTACAGCAGGACATGGGCGAAGGTCTCAGCGCACAGGAGGGCCCCAAACCTTAAACCCAAACCCTTAGCCTAAACCTAAAGCCGGGACCCACCTCATGGAAGGCTGAGGTGCGCAAGCTGGGTTCTCGTCTTGCCCTTTGCTTCCGTGGACGTGGGTTTTGAGGCTTTAGGGCTTTGGGCTTAAGGATTTAGGGTTTAGGGTTCTCGTCTTTTTTTTGAGGTTTCAAAAAGTGGGATGAAGCATCCCTTCTACACGGACTCTCGTTGTGGTAAACACATACCCTTAAACTCTAAAACCCCAAACCCTCAACCCTGAAACCCAAAGCCAAACTAGCCTAAACCGGGGACTGATGGCTGCAGTTCGGCGATAGGGTGAAGGCCGGTAAGCGCAGCACGCTCGGATCTCGGGCGCAGATGGCGAATCGCAGGTTCGCCTTTGAAGAGACAGGGCTTCCGGTTTTTAGGTTTTTGAAGGTTCAGTTCTTGGCTTCGAATTCTGTGCGTTTTGACAGGGTCCAAAAACGCACTTTGCGGGTTTGAGGTTGAGGGTTTAGGGTTGAGGGCCTACGGCTTGGGGTTTTGGGGTTTGTTTTTTTGTAGGGCTAGACATGCCTGGGAGTGACAGGGCTAAGAGCTGAGGACGTGGGTTCGGATTCGAAATGCGTTGTAACAGGGTCGAAAAACGCACTTTGAGTTTTCAGTGCTGGCTTCAAAACTCACAACATTGCCCTAAACCCGAACCTAAACCAACCCTAAACCAAGCCTAAACCAACCCGAAACCAAGCCTGGACCAACCCTAAACCGTCAAACCTGAACCCTAAACCGTAAACCCCAAACAGACCCTAAACCCTAAACCCGAATCCTTGAACGAACCTGGAATCACCCAGCCCTGCACCGTGAGGATTCCGTTCCTCACCTCAGCCGGAAACCTCAATCACCGGTCCCTAAACCCCTTTGAAGGGACTTCCAGGGGGGCTTACGGCTGCGTAAGTCCTGAAGCCCCTCAGCCCTGTCCGTGTTGGAGCCTTTTTTTGCAACGCTTTATAGTAACCTGAACAGCAACCGCCCGTATAGCATCTCTTGGAAGGAATCTTTAAAAACTGCAACCCTCAACCCTTAGATCATCCTTTTAAAGACACCCTAATCCTAAACCCCAGATGCGTACAGCATCTCCTTATCGGAATGTTAAACCCCAAACCCTTGCAACAAATGTCTCTAAAAGCATCCCAACACCTTGAAGAAGGACAGTCCGAGCGGCACCATGTTGAGTACGAAGGCTTTAGCCCCCCACCAGACCTTGTAAACCCTGCGACATCAACATCTCTCAACCCCAGTCGCCACCAAAAGCTTCTGGGGCTGCGGACACCTTTCTGCTGCCATGGCAGCCATTCCCTCCCGATCCGGCGCCTTCAAAATATAAGGTCATTAGCGTGTGACTACAAAATCCTGGGTCATGACACTACTTTGCGTCAATGACCTTGGATTTCGCCTACATTTGCGTAACCTGGTTTTGCGGCATCTATGGTGCCATAATTGGGGTATATATTTATTATAATTTATACTATATATATATATATATATATATATATACTATATATATATATATATATACTATATATATACACTATATATTATATATATAGTATATATTATATATATATATATATATATATATATATATATATATATATATATATATATATATATAGTATATGTATATACTATATATGTATATACATATAATATATATATATATGTGTATATCTGATTATATATATATATATCAGATATCACGACGACCGACGACGACGAACACGACGAGAAGCACGAGTATATATATATATATATATATATATATTATAATACTATTATATCATTATATTATATTATATATTGTATATTAATTGCAGCCCAGCTTCTCCAGCAAATACCGCAAGAGGGGTTTAGGGTTTAGGATTTTAGGGGTGCCGCCTGAAGGCTTGCAGCCTTCGAATCTTATAGGGTTTTAGGGTTTATGCTTTAGGGTTTTAGGGGTTGCTGACGATATCATTAATCCTTGTCAGGATTTGTGCTTTAGGGTTTTAGGGTTGCTGACGATATCGTTTAGGGTGTTTAGGGGGATTAAGCTGACCGTTCCGGTCCCGTGGCTTGCAGCCGTCTGGGGTTTATGGGGTTTAAGGTTTATAGGGTTTTATGGGGTTGCTGACCGTTCCGGTCCCGATGCTGGCAGCCTTCTGGGGTTTAGGTTGCATTGCTTAGGGTTTTGGGGTTTATGGTGTAGGGTTTTATAGCTAGGATTGCTGACCGTTCCGGTCCCGTGGCTTGCAGCCATTATAAGAGTATACATATTTTTTAGGGTTTAAGGTTTTGGGGTTGCTGACCTTTCTGGTCCAGAGGCTTGCAGCCTGATTGGGGTTTGGTGTTTCGGGTTTAGGGTTGTTGAAAATTTTTTCGGGATGTAGCGTTGTAAGGTTACGTTGGCTTGCATAGGGTTCGAGGGTCTAGGGAGATCCGGAGGTTTTAGGTTGAAGTCGCCCATCCTACTGAAATGAGCAGCAAGCCCTGAAGCCCTGTATACTGAAACTTTTCATTCGATACCCCAAACTCGCCCATCCCACTGAAATCAGCACCAAACTCGCCCATCCCAGGGATATCCCCATCCCACTGAAAGGTTGTCTGAATTCCAAATATGCAGCCCGAAGTACCAGATGTAGATCGCTAGGCAGGGCTTCATAATTTCGAGGGTTTATGATCAGGGCTTGATAAGTTAACGAGGGTCCGAGTATGGTTGTTCTGACTAGGAGAGGTGCAGGCTTCGGAGGGATTACATCCTTGAGGTTGTTGATGTTCGGGTCTATTCGGCCTAACACCTAGGAGTTCTGGAGCTCGGGTTTAGGTCATATAGCAGACTGAGTGGGCTTGCTGAATCGAAGCTTCGAAGTTTAAGGGGTATCGATTTACGGTATTTGCAAGGGTTTTAAGGCTCTTGGGTCAGCTTCAAGTTACACGGATGTCTAAAATTTTGTGCTATCGGGTCTCTTCGTTCATGGGTGTCGCGGTTTGTTTTGGGACTTTGGGCTTCCGGGTCTTGACATTGCAATTGACGAGTTCTGCTTAGCGGGTGGCTTATACTTCGAACTCTGCATAGATATTAGCTTCAAGTCTTAAGGCGAAGTTGTGCTCGGGTATTTTTGGACTTTGAGGCCTTCGGTTCTTCTCGGGTCTTCAGTTAAAAGAAAGCCTGCTTAGGTTTTCGGCTTTTAGTTTGGGTGCCGGGGATTTTATCGGTATATTTTGGGAGCTCCGGCCCCGTCTATTCGAAGGCTCCAAGCCCGTTGCACTAGCTATAAAGCTCAGCTGCATGGACCTGTCACTGAAATCTATCCCGAAAGCTGCAACACCCAAAACCCAGAAGAACTTAAAGCCCCAGCACATGTACAGAGACCCTTGGATTTTGGCGCCGTCTGCAGTCCTCGAGCGATGCAACTTGGCCAGGCTCTACTATGCGGACAGATATAGAACTAATTTGCATAATGCATATATGTGAACCTATAATAGCACTATACCCCTGTCCTAAACCATGCCATTAAGAACATAACTAGAATAAGTATACTGACTCGCATAGTGATGAGCTGGCTTGTCGGAGAGCCGGCTGTCTTCTAGGCTGCACCATGTGCAAGGTTGCACCAGTTGTTGTAAGCAGCATCCAGGCCACCTTAAAAAACCAGATTGCGCCACTTGTAAGCAGTGTCCAGGCTGCCTTGGAAAAACCAGAATTGCACAAGTTGTAAGCTGTTGCCACCAGTTGCACCATGCTTGTAAGCAGCATCCAGACTGCCTTGCAAAAGCAAGTGCAAGCTGCACCAAATATAAGCTGAAGCTGTTGTCCGGTGCTACCTTTTGGCTTTGACCCGAAGATAAAACCTTGTCATGCACCTGAACTCTAGCAATTGCTTCGGTGCTTGTACGCATAGCTGCTTGAAGACCCCCACGAAGTCTTCGTCTTGGAAGGTATGGAAGCTTCTACAATTGACGAGCTCTTGGCATTGGTCCTCGACCAAATGAAGAAGCGCGTGGAATTTGGGGACCACCTTCCATCGAGGAATTGATCGGGCATGGCTCTGCAGAACCAGCAGCTGGTACAACTTCAAGAAGAGTTGGACTGAATCGTGCATTGCGCGGGCCTCCTCGATTGTCAGCTTGCGGGCTGAGCGCTCGCACATGTCCAAAAAGCCACAAAGTGCCGTGCTGCATGAACTGGCGAGTGTCAGCTCCTTCTTCAATCCAGCATCCAAATCATTGCTTTCGGCCAGGGTAGCACGCAAGACGATGTTGAAGTACTGGAAGAAGAGGCGGCCGTTGTATGCTTTCAAGTTAAGGGATGGATAGGCCTGCCCTTCATAGGACAGATTTCCGGCACTCAGCGTCGCTTGCGAATGCCTCATGCTGAACTGATTCGAGGCTGCAAGGCTTCCGGTCTCCATCTAAATGCACATATATGATCTCTGGACAACCTATATATTAGGGATAATGATTATGTTAACGACCAAGGGATCGTAACTAGCTGGGTGCTTAACCAGCTCAGATCGACAAATCTTATATCCAAGCTGCCGCAGCTGATTCGCTGACGCCCACCGCTTGAAGCGGGAGCAGAGAATGATCATCTTCTCGGGCATCTTCAAGTCCGGTGCACCGAACCAGCCTCACGATCGTTGCTCGGAGGTGCTGTCGGCATTTTCGGTACTGTTAACACTAGGCACCAAAAACTATATAATTGCCGAAATTACATCGAGATTCCCAGCTCCTCCAAAAGTGTGAAAGCCGACCCGTTGAACAGCTGGAGCACCCCCAGATGTACCGTATGCATCAGACAGGTGCGGACAAAGCCAGGTCTGAATCCAAAGCAGCATATCAATGGATTCGCAGGTCGCCTCGCCGAAAAAAACCCTAAGCCCTGAACCCCGGCTGGTTTGTAAAGCCTCAACCTCAACCTCTCTCGGGTTTAGGGAAAAGGCTATGGAATAGGGTTTTAATTAATAACGGAAAGCGATTAAAAAAAAACCGTGAAACCAACTACAACCGTGTATACTGTGTGTATATATATATATAATATACACGTACAGGGTGCCGCCGGCGGGGCATTTGGTTCCTCAGATTAAGTACTAGAGGTTGATCGCATCCGTGCGGCCTCATCTGCTTGCTGATGACATCCACAGGGGTTCGGCGATCGAATTCGCGGGTCAGATCGGTCTTCCACCTTTGTTCAAGGATCTTTCGAGATTCGAGATTGCACAACAGCCGGGTTTTGGGTCTTAGAGCAGTACACTCACACATGCATGTCCATTGCTCGACCCAAGGTTATTATCACCAATGCTAGATACTTGCATCAAAATATTTATAGTTTCGTCCTGATCTGCAGAGTAGGCACGAAAGATTGCCACGGGACTGTGCTGAGCACACGTGGCAAACATTCGTAGAAGACCAACCAGGGACATACCGCATGAATTCGCGATGCCACTTCCAGTCTCCACGGAGTTCAAGCAGCACATGCTTCCCTCCTCAGGGATACAGTAGAAGCCCGAACGTTGGAAACCCAATAGCCTTAAGAAGCTTAATTATGGAATCCCCGCACTATATGGCCTTAACCCGGTTAGAAAGAAGCACCCCAAACCCATAAGGCCAATATCTGTGAATGCCGTTCGGCTAAAGCTTTGAGATATTAAGGATCAGCCTCGAAAACAGGACCAGGCAATTGTGCAGCCGGCATTGAACGATATATATATATATATATATATATATGTACCGATACTACTTTCAATTCCGAGGCCTGCGATGGGAGATCCGGCTCTGGACCTGCCGCGAAACTCCTGGCCATCGGCGCCCAGGCGCGGGTGAAGTCCAGTAGACAATGCATCGATGCTCCAGCGGAGCTGCTGCAGAACCGGTTCCAGCGATTCATGACCCAGGCTAATGAATTCCCGCAGACAAAATAGCGGGTAGCGAGCTTGGTTCGATCCTGGGTACTTAGCATGGGGCTTGTCCAAGATCTTGATCACTACGTCTGGGAATCATGCACTAGCACATATGGATGGATAATGCATTGCAAGTACTCGTACTAGTACTTGTAGTCGCCCATGGCATGCAACCAAGTTTTAACTATATATCATGACAAACTCTGATCATATACTAGTACTAGTAGCAGCCCAGCTGCTGCCGGTGTCACGGGCGAGGATCAGGTTCAGCGTCACGATTATTACCCGATCTCCTGCATTGTTGTAGCGACCGTCATCTCCATGGATGCCGATGGGCATGTAACCGTACCCCGGGTGGACCCCAGCCCAATTCTGGTGGGCAGCGAGGTGCTCCCAGTAGCCATCCACAATCTCAGTTGAGATGTCCACCTTCTTGGATGCCTGAGTAGCACGAGGCTACCAAGTACGAGGATATGTGTGCATGTATATATACATCATGCGTGTAATATATATATATATATATATATGTATATCTATATATATATATATATATTACACGAACACTGGTAGTCCTCATCCCTACTATGCCCGAGCTGATTCCCGAGACCCTGAAGGTTCAGGCTATTTGACTGGATTGATTTAAGCCTATGGGTTATGGGTTACGTTTAGAATTTCTGATCAGTTTGAGTTACAGGCCTTTGGGGTTTCAGGGTTTAGGGTTGCTGGAATCGAAATTTTGGGTTACGTTTAGACTTTCTGATCAGTTTCAGTTTGGGGTACAGGCCTTTGGGGTTTCAGGGTTTAGGGTTGCTGGAATCGAAATTATGGGTTACGTTTAGAATTTCTGATCCGTTTCAGTTTGGGGTACAGGCCTTTGGGGTTTCAGGGTTTAGGGTTGCTGGATTCGAAATTATGGGTTTCGTTTAGAATTTCTGATCCGTTTCAGTTTGGGGTACAGGCCTTTGGGGTTTCAGGGTTTAGGGTTGCTGGAATCCAAATTGCCGGGCTCTAGGGTTTCTGGGAATCTGGGTTTAAGTCTGGGTTCAGGGCCTGACATGGTCGCAGAAGTGCATCCTTGTTCGCTTGCTTTTAGAATGAACCCTGTTGCCTTTCATGCATGAAGCCGAAACTCGAGATTAAACCCTAGCCCCAAATTCGCCCACTGCGAAAACTGAGACGAGGTGGCCTTGCTGCTGGGGCGATGTGTGCAAGCAGGACCGAGATCTGTGTGATTGCGGACAAGCGGCATTGAGGTAATGTATCAATTCGTGTGGTAAGACATATGGCAGACGAAGTGTCGTTCTCGTTCTTCTGTCGATGGCATCCAATACGGGGATCTCAATAAATCGAATTTCCTGAGACGGCTGATTGGGTGTGCAGGCTAGGATTAGCATCATGGGATTTTGACAGACATAAACCCTAGCAAAAAGCTGCAACTAATTGTTTGAAACTGAGACCGAACCCTGAGTCGAAATCCAAACCCCTGTTTACCCTACATCCCTCAACCCATCGACCCCATATATACATAGGTGCTGACACCAGGTATCCACCGGAAGCTGCAGCGATTTGCATATGTCCCTTTCGCAGTTATTGGGATATTTACCCCAGTTGCCACTCTTGGCAAACAAGTGTGTTTCCGTCGAGCAGTGCCCTTTGCTCTCTTGGTACATGGCTAACGCAGCCTGCTGCAGTCCAGAGCAAGAAGTAGCCTTGGCTTCCGTGAATTATGCAACTGCTATGCATTAATGCCATTAATACTCGAATTGCGTACTAGAGGCTCCACTGCCCAGTGATCGAAGTAGGTGATCTGCAAAAGCCGTAGAGGCATCATCGTCTGCGCGGGCAGGGATCGGCTAATTGTGAATGTGAATATTGGGCCTGCTGTCGGGCCTCGATGCTTGATTTATACAACAATCGCAATCTGCAGTGGCCACTGTCGAAAGTAGCTGGCTATCCTCTTTTCCACTCACCTGCTATGCAAGGCAGAAGCATCTAGATCCGGCTGAAAGACGGCACGAGGATCACTAGAAATCCTGCAGCCGCAGCTAGCTAGCTTTAAACACAAAGCAGACGACTGCTTTAAGCAGTGTTGACAAGGAGGCATCCTCGTATATATGTGTGTCGGATTAAAGTCTACGTACCCAGCACACCAAAGTCAAAGGTACAGACATATATAAACTAAATACTCTATATATATATATATATACTTACATTAGATCTGGGGTGCCTCGAACACTGGCAAATTTCATTTCCCGATGCTGCATGCACTCAGTTGGTGCTCGGCAACATATACTATTAGAGCGTGTGGTGAAATTACCAGGAAACCCTCCTAATATGTGGAATATAGTTGTTGTTATCGTCGAGTTTATATAGCAATCGTAGTATATATAAGCAGTAGCAGCGAAATTAAACAGTAGACTACCAGCGTACTTATATAGTAGCAATAGAATTCGCATCAGCGGTAGCAGTAGCAGCAGCAGGAGTAATAGCAGTTGCCAAAGCAGCACCAGGAGGAATAGTAGTAGTAGTAGTAGTAGCAGTGGTATCAGTAGTAGTAGCAGTAGTAGTAGTAGTACCTAGTATAGTGTAGTATAGTGCTAGTAGCAGCGGCACAGCCGGAGGTGTTCTCGAACCGGGCCCTAAACCCCAATCGGAAGGCCTAAACCATCGTAAACCCCAACCCGAACATCCAAAACCCCCTAGGCCTAAAGCCTAAGGCCCGATCTCATCATGGCGAAGTGAACCACAATGTATTGAAATCCCTCATCCTTATAAACTATAAACATAAAATAGCAGCAACCACCGAAATTGCTGTACATGTAATTATCAAGGACCCTTTTTAGACCGCTAGCTAGCTCAGCCCACCACAGGCTTCAACCTGCCCTACACCCACAGGACACCACCAACTGAAACCCCTAAACCCTATAAGCTTGGAATACAAGTGCACTCAGGTCTTGGGCAAGCCCTCGTATGTATATGGTAACATCGCCACACCCTCAAAACTGGCCTAGTTTGCAAAACTGGGCTGAATCCCGATTCTCTTCCCACGGCCAGGACGTCCCCGGGCTGGATGGTGAGCATCGCCACAGTGGCCTTGCATAATTATGCGTTTGGAATGGGGCTCGGGATACGACATAAGTGCAGGGTGATGCTTTCTCGAACTCCAGGCTTACCCTAGATTAGGCTTAGAGTTTTGGGTTGAGGGTTTAGGGGTTTACAGGGCTAGTGCAATCCAGGTGACCTTACGTGGATATCGGGAGTTCGGCGGCATAGAGAGTCAGGCTTCCTGATTTTTCCGATCTGGGTTCTTGGGTATCGGGTTAGTGGCTTTGTGCTTCTGCTTGGGAGTCAGCTTGCCTTTATTATATTGGCTTCAGGGCATCCTTGTGGGATCGGGCACTCCAGCATCGAGCATAGCGGCTTAGAGCAGACATTCTGTACAGGTACTTGGGTGTTACATGTGGGTTTAAGGACTCGGGCTAAGGGCCAAAGATCGTTCCAGGTTGGCTTGGATACCAGGGCTCAGCACTATATACATTCGCTCTTTTCCTGGATGGTGCACACACTACACCGACATGTGGATCGCCGGCATCCCGCTTTGCATAAAATATCCTAGATCAGTATATGGACATGCACAAGTACGTTTGAATGACATCACGACAAGCTAGCCTCACATGTTATGCATGATTTGGTAATACACAAATGCTAGCAGGTTCAGCACATGCTCGGATCCACATACACCCCAGCAGAGCCTAGTGCTCAGCAAACAACGTAGCTCAAAACTCAGATCTGCCTACAAGCTACATGAGGTCTCGCAACAGTTTCATGTAGGTCCAGCTTTAAGGTAAAAGCCGAGCGAGGCCTCCAGCTTTCTTTGATCTGTTCATGACATCACGAAGATGTCCCTATTGAAAAATAGTGCAATTGCAGTGCTCATTTAGCAGCTGCCTTGCCTTTCGGTGCAGCTTTGCCCTTTGCCTTGCTGGCCTTTGGCTTGCTGCAGTGAACACGGACGTGCTTCGCAGCTTCCTTGTACAAGCTGTTTGCATTGTTCAAGCAAAAGACCCTTGGACCCATTTCGCGTTCATCCATCGCCTGGGCCACCGCAACCTGCAGAGAACAGAGTAGAGTGAGAGAGAGAGAGAGAGAGAGAGAGAGAGAGAGAGAGAGAGAGAGAGAGAGAGAGAGAGAGAGAGAGAGAGCGAGAGAGAGAGAGCGAGAGAGAGAGAGAGTGCGATGAGAGACCTGAGAGAGTACGAGAGTACAGAGAGACGTGACTCCGAGGGAGAGATATGATCTAGGAGAGAGTCAGATATTCGAGGGAGAGAGAGAGAGAGAGATATATATATATATATATATGTACATATATATATATATACACGTCAGGTTAAACCCTAAACCCCAAATTGGACCCCGAAGCCCTAAAACACACGGGACTACACTAATAATATGGTCGCACCTCTACGGCATCCCTCTTCTCGCGAAGCTCCTCCCTTTGAGCATTCATGCCCTGCACAAGCGCGTCGATGAGGTGCCGATCCCTGCATTGCATCGAGCACTGATGCGAGGACCCGCTAAGAAGCAGTGTTTACAGGTTCAGGGTTTAAGGGAACGGTAAAACTTCAGCCAGGGGACACTCCGTTTGCTGCCAGCTGATGCTCAAAGCCACTGATCTCCAACATGTTGGAATTGGCCAAAACCATAGCCTCGGATAATGCAAGTGTTGTAGGTCCTTCATATACCTGCCTGTAGCTAGCTAGGTATCTACATGTAGATGCTGATCATGTCAAGTGGCGGCTTTGGCTTGCTGAAGCATCGTTTTGGGCTTGGGAATCGGCTTCGGCTTATCCGGCTTATCCGGATTGGGTGGCGGCGGCAGCGAACCATCGGCGATAGGGCCCGAGCCTTCCCCAGACCTTTCCGTAATAATGGATCGGGAGCTGCGATCATCGTCCCTTTCCACCGTTGTATCCCAACAACGATAAATGCGGATGTCCTGTGAGCCGTATAAAGGGTTTAGGGCGAAGGGATTAGGGTTTAGGGATACGACACAGGCAACATTGGATAACATGTAGCAGTGTGTCCTCATTTTCAGGATCGTCTGGATTTTTCATCCACATACCCTCATCTTTCTCCTGCATCGGAAGTTACATCCCCAAACTTTTAAAAATCAAGACCCGACCCTAAACCTGCACCCCTAAATCCCGTCATGCCTTCTCTTTCACGATCTTGGCTGCTGTCTCTGCACCGTACTTGGCGACGAGGTCCTGTAAAAGTTAATGAGGCTTTAGATTTGGAGTTCAGGGCATATTGTTCATGAGTTGTATATCCTTCTTCATCATCCACACACGCTGAGTTCGAACCGTGGTACTTGTGCTGGATTCAGACTTGGCCACGATCTCCGTTTCACCCCAATCTTCGCCGGCGAAGACGTATTGCCGGAAGAGCTCGTTGAGCTTGGCACGGTTCATCCTTCCTCGTCCAGATGATCTCATGGCATATTCAGGATTTAGCTTTCGGCCTTTGGGGCTATTAGGGGCTTAAGCACCGGGGCGAGAGATATTGGCCTAAGGACATAAATAAATATATGTATATATTTAATTATAATAATATATATATATATATATATATATTCCACCCTCAAGCCCTCCCCTTGAAGCCGAAGCCCGCTATTATGTGTATGATAAATATATACATATATATATATACATATATGTATATGTATATGTATATGTGTATATATATATATATTTGTCAAGTTTATGTAGGCCAAGAGTCCATTGGAATCCTTGCACTTTTCGTGTGCTTCTTTCACGGCCGCCGGGCAAGCAGCACCTGGTCGGTGCATACTTATAGAGCTCGAGGGTTCAGTTGCACTTGCACTGCAGGACATCCCATAAGCTCATGCAGTTCACGAACGACATCAGAGAGGCGTTCCGGGGCTGTACTACAATATTTGGAGGGCCGGCATTGTAGTGGCATTTCGGTGTTAGGGTAAGGTTTATTGGCTTACAGTTTACAGGGTGTGCGAGATTCTAGAGGTACATTGCAGGAGCCCAGGGGTACATATCCGGAGCACTATTCGGTTCTGGTGTGCCTGGGTTTGTTGCACAAATTTAAAGTTCCTGGGTTTAGGGTGTTGGTGTTTGGAAGTCGGTTTCAAGGTTCGAGGGTTAAGGTTTCGTGTCTATGCGGTTTGAGGGTTTTAGGGCTCAGGGTCGTATAGCTATATACTCTAGTTAAATATTAGGAGAAAGCCAAGCCACTGTCCATGCTGCGGCTGAAGCGCATCCATTGGTTGCGCCTGAGCTTTCTCTCCTGCGATATCGGTTGGGGTTTAGATTGGACCTTGAAGTTATATATATATATATATATATATGTATATATATATATACATATATACACTGCATACTAATATGGTTTATACTATCATATGTGTATATATATATATACATACATGCATGTTTTCTGGTCCAACGATGGTCCTGTGCGAGGTCGTCGCCCTGCTGTGCTGTAGTCGATGGGGCTTCCTTCTGCGATCCTGGGTCCGATGCGGCATCTTTCTGCGATCCTGTAGTCGATGGGGCTTCCTTCTGCGATCCTGTAGTCGATGGGGCTTCCTTCTGCGATCCTGCGGTCGATGCGGCTTCCTTCTGCGATCCTGTAGTCGATGGGGCTTCCTTCCTAGGCGATCCTGCGGTCGATGGGGCTTCCTTACTCGGCGATCCTGCGGTCGACGGGGCTGCAGCCGGGGTACCCGGCAAGGAGGATCCAACAGATGGCTGCGGGGTTGCAATCCCATGAGCAAGCATCTTCGTGAAGTCCACAGACTCCGGTCGACGAAGCAGCTGCTCAAGAGCCCCACTCTGCGATCCGGTGCCACCATCATTTGCATGTGCAGCTTTCACCATTGCCTGCAGCCACTGCATAGCAGCCTCTGGCACTACTGGCGCCTGAAGTGCATCCGGCTTCGATGGCATCTCTGTCTGCTTCGAGGGCATCTCTGTCTGCTTCGAGGGCATCTCTGTCGCACCCTGCTTCGAGGGCATCTCTGTCTGCTGCGAGGGCATCTCTGCCTGCTGCTTTGTGGGCATCTCTGTCTGCTGCATTGCGGGCATCTCTGCCTGCTGCTTCGTGGGCATCTCTGTCTGCTGCTTTGTGGGCATCTCTGTCTGCTGCTTCGTGGCCATCTCTGTCTGCTGCTTCGTAGGCATCTCTGTCTGCTGCTTCGTGGCCATCTCTGTCGCCTCCGGAGGATCCATCTTCCAGGGCTCGAGGTTCGCAACCTCCGATATGAACACATCCTCCGGGTCGGCTTGTGTCGCCATCGAAGTTTGCAGGATGTCCTGCATTGGGTCAGTAGTTGTACGTAGTAGTAGTAGTAGTAGTAGTAGTAGTAGTAGTAGTAGTAGTCGTAGTAGTAGTAGTAGTAGTAGTAGTAGTAGTCGTAGTAGTCGTAGTAGTAGTAGTAGTAGTATTATTAGTAGTAGCAGCGTAGTAGTAGTAAGAATAATATTAGTATATAGTACTAGTAGTAGTAGTAGTAGTAGTAGTAGTAGTAGTAGTAGTAGTAGTAGTAGTAGTCGTAGCAGTAGCAGTAGCAGTAGCAGTAGCAGTAGCAGTAGCAGTAGCAGTAGCAGTAGCAGTAGCAGTAGCAGTAGCAGTAGCAGTAGCAGTAGCAGTAGTAGTAGTAGTAGTAGTAGTAGTAGTAGTAGTAGTTGTTGTTGTTGCACATGTTGTTGTACATGTTGTTGTACATTTTGTTGTATATACTGCATATACTGTAGATATATATATATATATATATATATATACACACACATATATATATATATATAATGGTGCTAACCACCGTCTCTACTACGAGCACTGCGATTTGGAGTTCGATTCTAGACACAACACATAAAAACCCTGAACTCTTATATTAATGCTAGATACCCAGCCCAACCCGGGAAGTAAGGGCATGAACCGGCTGTTTCAACCATCGATGGAATCCTCGAATAATTAATATATATATATATACATATATAATTATAATTATAATTATAATTATAATTATAATTCCACAGCAGCGCCTGAAGAGTTTAGGGTTTTAGTCGATCTATAGGGAGGGCCAACCCTGAACACTTAATCGCGTACCTCATCATCGTAGTCGGCCAGGATCTGCATCTGCAGTAGGGGCAGCATCCGCTTGGTTGAGGGTTGCTAGAGTAGGTTCAGCATAACTAATTGTACTGAGCATTAATTGCAGATCTTCGCAAAAATTGGGTGCTAACCCTGTAGCTGCAGTCCAGCCTCCAGTTCCTGGGTAATCTGCTCCACCAGCTCATGCTGACCATCCACTTCGAAGGTCATGTCCCCATAGCTCTCCATAGAAGCACCCTTGTCCAAACCGGCCACATCCCGAGCCTGCTTTTTAACTTATCCGGAGCCCAGATCACTAGACTTCAACTTATGTAAGTACCCCTGGCCCGGCCTTTCTCAAAGTAGCCGGAGTATTTTCAATCTCCATACTCTCGGTGGATCCGGAGGCTGCGGCACCCAGATGCACCGGCGCTTGGCGTGACTTCACAGGCGTGCATCCTGGGGCAGCAGGATTATAATTAATAATAAAGCTAGCTATTAAGGCCGGTGAATCGGGATCGATACTAGCTAGACGACTACTACGTATACTACTACATACTACACCGTAGGGTTCTCACATGTACAAATTCGAGGGCTTATCCAGAAAAGGGGGACAACATAAACGTTGCTTACGAAAACCTCGAGGGGAGGCATGGGCCAAGTTCTTGTCTGAAAGCGTGCAGAGGATTTAGGTTTAAGCGGTTTACGGGCTTGGGATTTAAGGCCTGGTAGTACTAGCGTACTACCAGTACCATAGTATACTAGTATACTAGTATACTAGTATACTACAATATGTACTATACACTAGTACTACACTCTACTACTACTACTACTACTATACTACTACTACTACCACTACTACTACTAACTACTACTAGTACTACTACTAGTACTACTACTAGTACTACTACTACTACTACTACTACTAGTAGTAGTACTACTACTACTACTACTACTACTACAACTAGATATGCACTACAATGACTCCAACCCTGAATCCGTAACACCTAAAAGCTTAAACCCTAGGCCTTTAGGGTCTGGGCTTTAGGGTGAGGGTTTAGGGCCCAGCCGTTAGGAATTTCGGCTTCGGGGTTCTAGGGGTTTGGGGTTTGTATATATATATATATACACATACAACAGCTAGTACATGTACATATATATGAACATATATATATGCCATGCATTGCATGTAATGCTGTAAACCCCGTACAGATCGATTGCGGCCATGTCTCCATGGAACAAAGTCTTGGGCTCCACTTTCGGGTTCTTAGGGTCCGGTGTTTTGGTCGAAGGGGTCTTCTTGCTGGACTCAAGCGGGGTGAGTGCACTGCGACCGCGCTTGCCTTTCTTGTCTTCGTCCTTGATTGGGGTGTCGACGGCTTTCTTGTCTTCGTCCTTCTTCGGCGTGGCTTTCTTGTCTTCGTCCTTCTTCGGTGTGGCGGCTGCTTTCTTGTCTTCGTCCTTCTTCGGTGTGGCGGCTGCTTTCTTGTCTTCGTCCTTCTTCGGCCTGGCGGCTGCTTTCTTGTCTTCGTCCTTCGGCCGGGCGGCTGCTTTCTTGTCTTCGTCCTTTGGCGGGTCGACGGCTTGCTTGTCTTCGATCTTGCCCCGGTTTTTCATCATGACGGACACAAGCGCTCTTCGGCGCTCCGCCTTCTCCAGGGCATCCTGGGCTACCTCGCTGCATGCTTCAACGCATTATTATGGCGACTAGTCGTGTGAACCCTGCATGCCTGGCCTTGGCCAGATCTCCGGGTCGCCCGGACATGGCACGAAAAAACTGCAAAACACACGAGATTCAAGCCTAAATGCTACAAAATGTGCGGCATACACTGGCTGCCATGCTGCTACGTGAAGGCTAGGGCAAGGGCAGGATACAAAAATCACGCCAAATCACGCGAAAATCACGCGAAATCACGCTCCACAGGTTTACGTAAGATCTCTGCCTATTAAAACCAGCACCAGGAAATCACGCACAAATCACGCGAAATCACGCGCCTTGGGGGTGCTAGGCATGCCTATATAACGTGTTAAGTCATGCATTTTGCGTTCAGACAAATGCATACAGAGCTACTTTTCAGGCAATCCTGCCAGAGTTCCTCGCATCCCAGGTCGAATTTGACATCGACAGCATACTAGTATGCACCACATAGGACGTGTAGATGCATAAACACATATATAATTTATAATTTAATAAGTTTTATATATATATATATATATATATATAACTCTATACATATTCTATATATATATCTATATATACTATACATATATACATATACATATATACATATACATATATATATATACACATAATCACACCCGGTATATATATATATAGTATATATGCATATAACAACATATGCATAGTACACACATGTACATATACATGGTCATGCACATGCACATGCACACATTAACTACAATATATATATATATATATATATACACATATAATATAATATAAAGCATATAATATAATATGATATAATATAATATATAATATAATATAATATAATTAATATAATTAAGAATATAGTGTCGAATGTCTAATCAAACATCTTGTTCTGGCAGGGGCACTCCGGCACGGGCAACTGCTTCGAATCGCGGCGATCAGGCCACAGGATGCAGATGCAATTTAGTTTAAGGTTTAGAGGTGTTAGGGTTTCGGGTTTAGGGTTTAGGGGTCGGACAAGAATCCATTAAATTGTCGGGTTTGATTATTATTAGGGTCGCTGGATTTCGGGCTTAGGGTTTAGAGCTCGAGGATTTAGGGTTTCGGGTTTAGAGCTTAGGGGTCGGACAAGAATCCAAATTCTCGGGTTTGATTTGGGTCGCTGGCTTTCGGGCTTAGGGTTTAGAGGTTTTAGGGTTTCGGGTTTAGGGTTTAGGGGTCGGACAAGAATCCAAACTGTCGGGTTTATTTGTCTCGCTGGCTTGCACTGGGGTGATATTCAACTATATTGTAAGTAATACAACCGTCGTATATATATGGTTGTAGGAGAGTCGCATGCATCCAAATTTAAAGATTGGGGCTTTGGCCACCACAGAACCTCATCAGGTATAAGCTAGCTGGGTTGTTGCAATGGAGCCCAAATTAGTGCTAGTTCAGGGCTTTAATACAAAAGCCGAAGCTTGTGGCTAGCATTGACCGATCCGCTCGAATTAGGGCAGCAGCATTGATGTCTTCATTTCTCGAATCTGGCCCTACACCGATATGCAGTATCAGCTTTAGGCCCTTGGTTCACATAAGTTGCGGCTTGGATCAAAATAGCACCTGAACCCCGGGACCCTAAAGCCTAAGTAGGAAGTTCTACATGCATATTACCGATATATATATACATATATATATATATATACATATGTATATATATATATATATACATGATGATCTTTGTCCCGAAATATCCGGCCCTACTCCCGAATCCCTAGACCCATATGCATGTACCCGGCCCTACTCCTGACACCCCGAACCTTATATGTATGTATATATATACATATTATAGTTGACGACCACATTGGACTGACCGGCACTTGTGCCCATCACAGCAACCACTACAGAAAGGGCACCGGGTCTGAAAAAGAGTTGGCGACAGCCCGGCTCGACCATGACAGAACCAGCGGCACAATCGGATCGGAGAGTGTCCGCCAGATGAATGAGACCGAGGAGTACCAGGCGTTCATAGCGGCACGACCCCGTTTCATGCGCTGGCCGTCCGAGCCCTGGACACACGACGCCATGAAGCTAAGGACAGTTGCAAGGTTGCACTGCCCCATGGTGAGCTGGCACCTTTACTTGAAACCCGGAGGATTTTGGGTGAGCTCGATCCACCTTCTCGACGCTTTATGCGTGTGTGCAACTGGAATTTGCGATCTCCGACATCGACACGAAGCTGCACGACTTAATTCATCGATCTCCCCAATTAAATATACTTCATCCGCATGTACTAGATCAGGAAAGTCCTGCCCCCACCTATATTATATATATACATATTATTTTATTATATATATAGTGACAACCTATACCCTACAACCGTACACCCAAACCCTAAGAAACACTCAAGTCAAACATGTGGTAGTCAAATCCCACTGCATGTCTCGTAGCCCTACCGAACAAAGCCCGACCCCGTTGCAAAAGCAATGCTGATGCCGTGTGCTTCAACACACTAAGTAGCCACAGCTACAGATCCTGTAAAGGACCAAGAGGCACGAAGCGACCTTGCTCCGCCTCCGTAAGAAGAAACAACTTCAAGGAGCCCAGGTCAGCCCACTCATCCCAGATTTTCGCTGCCTCAAAGAGGTTTAGGGTATAAGTTTGAAGCCAGGGGTTGAGGGGTTTAAGGTTTAAAATTTAGGGGTCCGGTATCGCAGAAAATCTGTTGCAGGCGCTCTTGGCTGAGCTTGGTTGAGGCATTGCCGGACCCCTTCTTTCGGGTGTGTCGAAATCAGGATAAATCAATAATTAAATGAAGTTGGGTAAGGGCGGCCTGACTCAGGGTATAGGAGTACGTCAGGGTTTAACCAGAGTCTTTGAGATTTGGGCTTCGGGTTCTTGGAATTTGGGATCTAGGGCTTTCGGGTTTCCAGGTGCTTCTGGACTGTAGTTCATTTATGTGATCGGGTTGTAGGTTTCGGGATTCCCCGGGGTGTAGGACTCGAATTTGATATCGCATGCTAGTGCTTCCAGGACCAGGCGTTTGTCTTCTTGGGTTCTGGGGCTTAGGGGTTGTTCTGGCCTTAATCTATCCACTTTGAAGCTGGGATGCTAATATCTTTGCATTGGGCATGCTTT